>JAMLFT010001358.1:0-31376 GCA_026544285.1 Pachyrhizus erosus
CGATCTGCTATATTTTATAATAGATTTTATGATAAAAAATATTAAACTGTAATTGAAATATAATTAAATACAAAAAAGTATTTTTACTATCTATAATTAAATATTTTTTTATTTGATACTAGAAAAATATAACGTCAATAGTTGAAGTTTAACACTGGTGGTCCCAAGTAAATGTAGAAACATGATCACTTTTGCTGCAACTAAAGCTCAAGCTGCTGAAGTAAAAAAAACACATAATACACTGTTGTTTAGGTTAGGCCCATTAGGGTCATTTCTTTTCTCTGGTCTGCTAGATGCAAGCAAGCGCGGCCATGGCACAGAAGTTAGAACTGCCGTGCTGCATGATTTGCATGCTATGGCCACTGTTTTCTTTCGATTTTGGTGGCGAAAAGCACCATTTCAGCCAGGCACAACAGCCCTTGGAGGAGCTGCAAGATGCTGCGACTCCTTCTGAGGCCTTAACAAAACCTAGACAACAATTGTGCGATTCTTCTCCAGATTGCGATTCAGGTTTGATTCATGCGATTCATGATGCTGCGATACAGGCACAAAAATGAGTCATTCAACAATTTGTATCACCAGCTTCATTACTCGCATCATATTGTACAAATTGTATCACGAATCACATGATACTAACTACCATGGTTTAAATTCGTTGAATCAACTTTCAGTGATTTCTTAAGATCATTTAAGGAAAATAATGCAATTGATTTCTTTGTAGATAATTTACCCTGATAGTCTTTTCAAAATAAAACCTTTCCTGTGACACAAACTTTTGTTAGCTAGTACATGGTTGATATTGATTTTTCATTTTCCTTGTTTGTAGCTTGAGTTTGAGAGAAAGAGGTTGCAACTTCGCAGTTCTGGTGGTCAGTAAAGTTTCATGTTCACATCCTTTATGGTCAGGAAAGCACCTCCAAGGAGGAAATGTGATGGGTATGTTGCTTTTAACAAAACCCTATACAAGAGGGTTTTCCGAGGCAAATTCCTGACTTCAGATATCTTTTGATTATCTGCTGTCTTGAGCTCTCAAGTTCTGTCTTGCTTATGGAGTTCATTTGAGGTACTCCCTCCGGATTCTTCATAAGAGTGAATGCTGAAGCATATGATTTATGGTGTGTTACACTTGGAACACGAATAGGTGCCTGGGTTTATATAATTTGTTGGTTTGCTATTGAGAAGTTTAACCAATTACAATTGAGCTAACATGAACTCAAACTGACTCTAATTTGTTCCTTATAATAAAGCAAATGCTTTGGATAAATCAAGCTAACATTGCTGCCTGAAGTTTTCTAGTCTTATTTGTTATTTCTAAAAATTTATGTGGTAGAATTTATTTGTATTGTTAGGCTGTCTCCTCTTTGATAAGGTTTGATTATTGTTGTTTTATGAATTTTAATCATCTTCAGATAGATCTCTGGTAATATATGATTGCATTTTGGGGAGAAAGGGGAAAGCATGGAAGAGACAAGGGATGAAATACTTCAGAGAAGTATTTTGTTTTCCTTTCTGTTTGGGTGGGGAGGAGGGGTGGATACATCCCAGTTCTTGACTTGTACTACACTATTCTTTGTCTTGTTCTGAATTTGTCCTGTACATCTAGATTTGGAGGTTCCGGTCTTCATCTTTTACATCTCATCTTTACCGTCTTTGAATTTTTGTCATCCTGTGTTCATGTCTGATTTGGAGGTGTAGTCATTGTCTTATATGTCCAAATGGGTCTATTCTGAAGGTTCTGATCTGTTCTGGTTGTATCTCGTCTTTGTCCTTTGTTACAGATATTAATTGAATTGATTAGTAACTTGTAGTTAGAGGATTATTTATAGTTGAAGTTAGTTGATAGGTGCTGATTCTCTACTTTTACGTAAGACACATTTATTCCTAATTGTATTGTTTTCCACATTTTTTCAAATCAACAATACTTATATTTTTTCTCTCATTTCTCTGAATTTTCTTCTCCCTTTGGACTCTATGTTACCTAACCTGGGATCAGAGTGATGACTTACTGTGAAAGGAAATTTTCCTTCTGCTGCATAGAGCTCCCCATGGGCTCATTTTTGTTCACTTTCCCTAGCTTTCTCTTCCATAGTTTTGTTGTCATATTTTTCTCTCACCATATTTTTTCTATATTTGTTGCCCTTCTCCAGAACTCAAGATTCCGATATTGCCACAAAGCAGTCTGACATTTTAGTTCTCAGACTCTTTAGTGGCTTTTTTGCTCTGATGTCACTAATGAGAATTTCTGATTTTCACTGAGATCTGGACGTATGGTTTCTTGGAGCTCAGTGCATAGTTTCTTGAAGATTTTGTTTGAGTTTGGTTATTTGAGCCTCTGAATGTTGCATTTGTGGCGTTTTCCAGTCTTGGTCAGTGATATTTGGCGAAACACTGTTTTGCCTATGATGGCACATAGGTGGTTAAAATTTATTGTCATTCTTGGCCTTGTGTTGTTGTTTTTCCCTTTGTTGGCAAGACCGCACGTGTCCTTGCTTTTTTAAGGTCACAACCTTACAATTGGTGTCATTTTGCTTTGATCAAGTGCTTCAATGAAGCTAGCACAATTTGAGCTCTTGATTTCTTGACATGTTAACATGGTTCAGGCTCATGAGATCTAATTTACTGTTCAATTTGTTGTTGAATTTATAATGCAACATGGTATTAAGAGATGAAGGTGCAATTAATTTTTTTTTTTGGTCTCAAATATTTTCATTTCTAGTGCTTGTTTGATACCACTCTTTATAGTTATGAATGGTCTTACAGGCATGCATTTTGCTGGTGTTTTGGTTTGATTAGTTTTTTTCACTACCCTTGGCGTATGCCTCATTAGTGCTACTGCACTTTCTGTCATTGTGGAAAAATTGACGTCATTGCTAAGGGCCAAAGGCCAGGCTATTCCAATTGGTTCCACTAAAGGAACTAGTATTGCAAATAGGATTCTTTAGAAGAGTGGCGGCTTCCAAGACTCATTGTATTATATTACCCTTGGGAACATTTGATGATGCAGTGTGGCTTAGGAAGTTGAAGTTGAGTTTCTTCAGGAAAATAATGTACGTAAGGTCTTTCATTTTCAGGCTTGGTGAAGGCTTGTTTTGGGTCTTTTTGGTTATTCATCATCTCTTTTAGTATATCTCTTTTAGGCTTGTTTGTCACTTGGTCAGAGTTTGGTTTTAGACTTTTAGTCCTCTTTGAAGACAGTTTTAGTTCCTTTTGTAAAGGATCGGTTGGCAGCCTAAGATGGTTTTGATGGAAGCTTCAGCCATGGTGATTAAGTATTGATGTGGGCTTCTGCAATGTATGGTTAAGCATTGATATTTTGTTTCTGTCTTGAGTGGTTAAGGCTCGCATAAAATTGTGTTCTTGATGGTTAAGCATTGAGTGTAACTGTTACCAAGTGGTCAAGCCTCTTTCCCAAGTTGACTGCTCCCACATTTGGGATTTTTTTGGTATCCCACGATGCACATCGCATTCTACTTTGTTGATTTGATTACAGCAACTCAATTGTATTTTATTTTGTATTACTCATCCTAAGTTGTAAGGTGCTAGTATGTGTACCTTTCAGCTCGGGGGGAAGACGTTAGTTAAATTGGTTAAGAAGTTGGAGTTAGTGAGATGGTTGGTTATAGTTAGTTGAAGAGTTGATAGGTGTTGATTCTCTACTTATATGTTTGACGCACATCATTTGGATTGGATGAATTGGGTGGGCGGAAAATGAGAGGGAGTGAAATGGGAGGGATTGTGTGAAATTTGTCCATTTGGTTAGAGGAGAAATGTGGGTAGAAATTGGAAAATTGTGAGCCTCACCATATAGGAATTCCTTTCTTCCAGTGGCAGGAAAGTGAGGAAATTATCACCTAAAAATGTCTTATATGTTTGCCCTTCTGTTGAAACATGCCATGGGTGACAGCAAGAGTAACTAGATTATTTAAAAGAAAAATGCTATTTCTCAAGTTAAAATGTGTGTTTTTGCTTCTGTTCATTCAACAAGTTAATGGAAGAAATAGGCCATGCATGAAGATCATATTAGACATACATTTAACATGAGAGCAATAACCCACCATAATATGTCCAGCCAATCAATTCTGCAGAACACTGGGTCCATATCACAGAATATGAACACCTAGTTGGTCTACATAAATTTGTTCAAGAATAGTTTTCAGTGTAGGTGACTCTCTTCTAATAAGCAATGATGCTGCGGGTATGTTTCATTCCAATTTTTTTCCAATATAACCAGACAGTAACAAAATCTTGTTTCACTAATTGAAGTGAGCTAAGTGAATCACATAACCTCGTTCACCATTGTTAAAACCAAAGTTTTAGGAATATAACCAAACAACTAAATAAAATCAACTTATTTAATCTCTTCCTCAATTCCATCATTAATTCAAGCACATTTTTCTACTTAAAATTCCTTTTATTTTTTTCCCTCTCAATTTCATCTATTATCCAAACAAAGTAGATGCTTAATTGTATTGTCTTGCTTGCTTGCTAGAGCTCAATGTATAACTTAACAAATCTAAATTGCTCCACCAAATTATGTCATCGTCAAATTGCACAGTGCATTTTGTTCCTGAAATTTCATCTCTTTAGTAGTAGATCTATGTCCAGCGAACCCTTCATGAACAAATGTGAGTATAAGAAATATAAGCACAGACCTCTTTGTGAAGTGGAAATATAACACGAAACGACATGTCTCCTTAAGTATTTCAGATGCAAAAGTGTGAATGTTGACATGGTCATCCTAACCATAAGCAACAGTATATGCGTGCCAAAAATAACGTCTGATGATGGTTAGGACAAGCAATGTTGATTTTTTGGGTCTCTCTTATATTCACTCCTCTTATCTAGATGTGGTTTGTGCCCTTTTTTTTTTTTTAATGTGGTGTGGTCAGAGAAAATTAAAAAAAGACCAAAATCTGAACCATTGATATAAAAATAGATCTAACGATCCCAACCCCATTTTTCATGGAGGGGGACATATTACACTCTCCCATGATAGCCTTCATCCAAACCAAATCAATTTGTTTGATCAATTTGATTTGGATTAGGCTTGACAAAGAAAAAAGTTGTAAAATCAAATCAATTGATTTTGATTGGTTCAAATGTGTTTTTCATTTTGAAATTCCAATTACTAATATGATTTGCTTTGTTAGTGTCGGCATTGAAATCTGCAAGTCAGCAAGGATTCGATTTCCAAATCCAAAAGTGGTAACTTAGCGTCCCAAATATAGGCCTTCTCTATGAGTGTTCAAAATTGAACCAAACCATGTTAAACTGTCAAACCGGTTAAATAAAAAAAAAAAAGAGTTGAAAATCAATTAAATTGAAAATTGAAAAATCACATATCTTTGAGGTTTAATTCAGTTTTTAAGTCTTGTTGCAAAAATCTAACCAAATTAAACTGTAACTTTTACTTTTATCTATTTTATTTGACAAATGTTTAACATTATCTAGTATTATTTTAATTTGTTAATAGTTATAATATGTAATTTATAATGTATTTCTTATTGAAGGTTTGTAATGTGATTTTTGTTCTATTAATAATAAGTATTAAACCAATTTATAACATTCTCTTTGCTTTGGAATTGATGTGTGCAATTTACTTTTATATACTATAGAAAGGCTGTACTGATATTTATAAAAATAATGTTGAACAATAGTAAAAGAATATTTTTCAACTAAAGTATTTTAAATATAATGTAGTAAACATAATTTTAAAAAATATATTTATTAAATTTTACATTGTTTTAATAAATTAAAAAAAATTAAAATACAAAACTAAATCAAATCAAACAACAAAATATTGATTTTGTTTAGTTGAAATTTGATGTTACATTCTATCCAAACTAAATCAAAGCATGTTAATTAAGTGTCTAAGAATCAATTTTTTCCTACCATAATAAACAACTCATCAGATAATGTGATTAAAATAAGTGTCATTTTATCTTTATTTTAATGTAATGTTGGTTATTTGTTTATTTATATTTTTAATAATATTAATGATTGGAAACAAGAATTATAAATGAATTAATGATAATAAGGTTAAATTTGTAAAATTATCATTTTTTAATCTATTTATTAGCTTTTTTATCTGTATTAAAATGTTAGGACAATAATCATTATGAGATGAATGAAATATATATTTTAATTGCATTTAATGATTTAAAAATAATTATATTAAAAAATCTACCAAACACTAATACAAAAAAGTCTTAATTGTGTCTGTTTAATGTTATAAATGGTGTTTCTACACTCCACACAAAAAACCGCCAAATGTACTTGTTTTTTAAAGGATAAATTTTTGTCAGTAAACTGTTTCACTTACAATTCAGACATATGCTAGAAATATTTTAAAATTCAGACACGACTATAGAAAAATGAACAACTTAGAATTGATTTTTATCGACATCAAGTGGTTTCATGAAACCTTATTTGAAGAATATTTGCACCTTGAAGACCTATATTTCCATGATTTGAACATCTTTTTGTTATTTATAATTCATTTGTCCTAAGTATAATAGTCAGTGCCAACGTAAAATTACATATTCAAGAATTGATGGGAGAGAAATTGAATGTCAACTTTAGACAACATGATTTGAAATTTCTAAGTAGACCAATCCCTTTATTATTGGTTGCTGCCTGTGCAGATTCTACTGTTATTATCTGTGCCTTTCAGAGTTTAATTGGATGATTAAATTGAGTAAAGTTATTAAATCAAAAAATGTCAATACCCGTGTTTAAAGTAGACATTTTTATGGGTAGTTGAAGGAAAATTTTTGGGTAAGAGTGCATATTAGAACAAAAATTACGTATTTGGTTTAAGTTGAAAAAAAAAAAATCCTGTATAGAAGATAGAGAATCGACAATCCGATAATCGACTTATTAAGATGAATTTTTGGAAAGAAAAAAAAAACTCAAGAAAGTCGACTTTTGTATCCTGATTTATTATTTTTTTTTCTTCACAAAAATGGAAATCGACAATGTTATTGTCTATTTGGTTTTTATTTTTTTTAAAGTGAAATAGATAATAATATTATATACCTTATTTTTTATACTTTTTAAATTTGACGTTATCAATTTTGTTTTTTTAAAAGATTGAAGGTAGACAATAACCTTTATTTTTATTTTCTAATTTTAGAAGTTGACAAAGACATTGTTTATTTTTTTTTTATATTTTTTTAAAATATGTAAAAGTAGACAATGTGATTGTGCATGATATTTTTTATTTTTAAATTTACAACACCTCCTTATGTCCATTATTATATAATTTTAAAAGTACTAATAAAAAAGTATTTTTTAATGAGTTTCATACCAAGGTGGTCGCTGGTTTCGTGGAGGCTGAATCCTTTATGGTTATTATGGTCAAGATTTTTTTTATAAAATGACACCATGTTTTTGTTAATATCATAAAGATTTTAGTGTTGGTTCTCATTTTAGTTTAAGTTATTCAAATTCAAGTTAATCATCATCAACATCAAACATTGACCAGTTTTAACTAGAACCATTATCATGAAATAAATATTATGGAATATATCTTTTAAAAAAAGTAATCAATGTTATTCTTTATTTTCATATTCAAAAAAACTATTAAAAAAAGAAGTGCACTTATTTGTTTTTTGAATTTTATAAAATAAAAATGAAAGTTGATAATGTCATTACCTACGTTCATATTTTTAAATATATATATATATCGCAAAATTGACAACCTTGTTGTTGATTTTCATATTTATAATCTTATTAAAATAAATTAATTATGGAGTTGTCGAACTTTCTTGAATTTTTTTTTAAAAGAATTCAATTTAACAAATTAACGACGCTAATGTCAATTTTTTTTTTAGTGATATTAATTTCTTTAAAGTTGATTTATCCTATTTATGAAAATAATTTTTTCTTTTGCACAAAATGAGTATGTATTTTTTTAATATTCACCTTGTTGGTAAAAAAATCCATGGTTGTAAGTTTTTTATTTTTTATTTTAAATATAATTTTTAAAATAAAATGTATTTGATAAAAATAAAATTAAAATAATTTTTAATTTATTTTAAAATATTTTATTTATTTTAAATTTTTTTTATGAATTTGATTTTTAATTTTACAAAAATACACTCTTGTTACATTTAATAATAATTCTTTTTTTGTTATCACTACCACTAATAATGACACTATTATAATCAATGACATTATCATCGTTGTCACCATTGATCCTATAACTACTACTATTATTAATATTACTATTATTATCATTAATACAATCACTGATATCGTAACTACTATCAATTAGCACCACCATCATTATTAACATTATTTTTAATAATATTGTTATAATTATTGTCATCATTATCTTAAAATATATATTTAAACTAATTTTGATAAAATAAAATATTTTCAAAATGAGTTTATATTGAAATTAAAAATTAAAATCAAATTTTAAAAACTAACAATTGATTATTACAACTAAAAATCATCTCAAATAAAACCTAAATATATGAACAAAACTAATTAAAAATAAAGGTGTGACTCGTGTTGGGAAAAGAACATGTACAATACAAGTTTGCAAGATAACATTTTCGATATAAAAAAACAAACCAAAACAAATAGTATATAATTTCTATTGGTAATAAGTAGGTGCTTGAAAAAAATTTATTCCGATGGATTGACATTGACCTGCAAGCAAACATGCACTAGGAGTATATTAAGATAAATTGTGTAAAACTGTTTTTTATATTATTTTTTGAGATATTTTTGTTTCAAAAATTATTTTAACTTCTGAGAAAAGTAATAAAACTTTATTTAAAAAAAAATATTTTGAAGAAAATATATAGTTATTGTAGAATTATTTTAACATGTATTTTAGTTAAATATATATTTTTTATTTAAAAGCACAAAAAAAAAAAACAAGTCTTAAATTAAAGACCAAATTTGAACACTAGGAAAGTTGAAAATTTTGAAGATTCATTAATCTAAGTATTCAAATATCATGAACATATTTTGGATATGACACATTAACGTACATTAATTATTTTTTTATACTTTGTTTTTGGTCGTATAAAAAAATAAAGTGAACGAAAATAAAAGAAAAATAGAATAAAAAAAGTAGAATATTGAATTGTTTGATTGAAGAAAAATATATAAAAAAAATATAGTATAAATAAAATAATAAAATTATTTGATTTAAATAAAATAGGAAGAAAAAATTTAATAAAGTGGTAAAAATATTATTATACCTTTTTGCATATGTGTGCCTTTTTATCCAGTTTAAAATTTAATCAGTTAAATTTAATACCTAATCGATTAAATATATTAATCAATTATAGAATTGTAATAATTGATTATCCTAGAATGACAAGGTTTTATTCAAAGTTATAATCAATTTTTTAAGTTTAAATCGATTAAGTCAAGTTACAAGAGGATCAGAGTTGGAGGATTATTTTGGTGGAGAACCAATGACGACCTTTACCAACATATAATTGATTTAAGTTATCCTAATTTAAGCTAATTTTTAAAATTCACCGAAAATTAATCAATCAATATGGAACAATATCATTTTCGAAGTTTTAATCACATTTTATTCACTATTCATAGTTTCTTAAAAACTTGTTTGAGATTTCAAGCTTCCGTATCATTTTATGACAATGTTTATTTGGGAATTGAAATTGGAGTGTTTGTAGTGAAGTCATGAGCTGTGATTAGATGACAAAATCGGTTTTATGAAGGGAGGTAAGCATTACAATCTAGTTTTTTTTTTAGAGACAATTATTACTGTCTCTTCTCATACTTAGTTAAGTTTTGAGCTCTTTTATTTAAAAAAGAGAAGTTACTTTATGATACTCATGTATATTCAATTGATTTTTATCTTTAACTACCTAGATCGAACACTTATGCATGTTTTCTGCTTTAGATTTATTTGAATAAATTTATTCAAAAATATTTTTAGGATAAAAAAAATAAAAAACACTTTTTTATAAACTAAAATTAGTTTATGCATAAAATAATTTATAAAAACCCTCTTCTATAGTTTTTTAAATAATTCATAAAAGTATTTCTAAATAAACTTAGCCAAATAAATTATTTGTCTCTTTCTTTTAAATCACATTCTCCAAACAAAACAGCCTATTATATAAGAAAGAAAAGGAAAAAATCTATTTTTTTTTATACCTTTTATTTAGCACTGGTTTGACATCATTTCCTAAACTTAATAGTCATTTAATGCATTATAGCTTTATACCACAACGTTTTTCTTTAGCCAACATAACAATGGTGGAATGATATCTTCCATAGTAGTATAATTTATTACTATGAACGTCACTTTTTTCTAAGCTTTCTAATTCAAATCATAAAGGTCGCTTTTACTTTTACAAAATGAAGAGTAATCATTGTTCAAACAGAAATGGCTATTTTCTAAACATTGTATAGCCCAAAGGAACATAAAGCGCGTTTGGTAAAAGTAGCAAATTATATGCATAGGTTAAATGTGTGATTATGTAAGCGATCGTAAAATTAATTTTGTAAAAATGATTTGGGTTAAAATTGATTTGAAGCTAAGTGATTTATGTTTAAATATTTGTAAGGTAAATTTAATATAAAACTTCGTGTAAACTATTTAACCTAAAGATTTAGAGATAAAAATTAACTTTACTTAATAATAACCAAACATGTGTATTCTTAGTAAAATTATATTTGTGAGGAGACAAGATCTATTTTAGTACATTTCACTATAAAACCAAACACACAATAAATTTGTGTTTCATTTTTATTATAAGCAATGATGCTTGTTTTCTAAACAAGGCTCGGTGTAAACATATGTAAAGTATCCACAAAGATGTTATTTGTTGGTAACTCAGTTATGAATTCAATGTTTTAGAAGTCAAATGACAAGATTAACGTCTTGTCAAGGTTTGATTAGGGGTTCTCTGTCACGATTTTAGAGAAATAAAAGGTGAGTTTTAAAGAAAAGTTATTAGATGATTCACCATCACTTTGAATTGGTCTAAACTAAATTATATGGTTGGTTGGAAGATAGTGGTAAATGTAAGGAAATGCCAAGATGTATTGGCATATGAGAAGTAAGGGCTCCAATTGCTATGTGGTCTTTGGTTCAATTTTTAAAATTTTGGTGCAAAAGAAATATATTATTAAGAGAGATTTCGCTTTAAGATGTCTTTTGAGAAACGAATAATTATTATTCTCTTGTTGAGAATTCTCCATCTAGTGTTTACATGAATTAAGGCACAGTTAATTACTATTATACATTTTAAAATTTTTGTGATATTATTAATTATCTATCCAAACCACGTGGCAATCATGGTGTCATTGGTGTCTGTTGTGATGCCATGAAAATCAATAACTTTTATTCAATATAAATGAAATGATTTGGGGGTTCTTTAAAAAATATTATTGATATTTTAAATAATTAAGAATGGGACCAAGTGTGGTGATGGTTTTTGGTGGTGCAAGATAGCTACTGGGATTAGTTGGGTTCTTAATTGGAACTTTGGGGTTGTCTAATTTGAATTTAGAAGTACTTTGATTTTCAATGGAGGAAGAAAGAGATGGAATGGGAAGGGTGATGATGATGAAGGGGGTATATAGGAAATAGAAGGAGAATAAAAAAAAATCATTTATATTATCAATATTTTTTTCTTAGACCATAATAATTCTTCTTTTCTTCTAAATATTTAACATACCTACAATAAGTTAAAATAACCTATGCTATTGATCAATGAACTCAATGATTTATTGTTAGTATATTTAAATTAAATTCCTAGCTTTTTTTTATGCATCGGAAATATTAAGAAAACAGGAAGGCTGATTACAACTCAAGTAATTGATTCCTAAAACATTCTTTTCAAATTGAATTCCTAGCTTATTTTTTTTTCTTATATTATGTTTGTATTAATATAGTTATGCATTTTTTTATCCATAAAATATTAGTTTTATATTAATTTTTTTATAATATTATGTATGTAACATATTTCTCCTACTTACCAATAAATTAAAAAATTATTTTTAATTATGTCATTATTGAATATATCATATAGATTATAAATATAATTAAAATAATATTATAAATAATAGACAATTTTTACTTACACGTCAATCTAATAAAATTAAATTAAACTCATAATTCATATTGTAAAAGATATTCAAACTCATCTTAACAAATATTGATGTACTAAATAACTAATTGCATATAATAATATTGCGCAAGAAGTGTTATTCATTACTTAATTAATTTTGTTTAATCTTTTGTATTATTTAATTAATTTCCCAATCATAATAATATAACTATTGATGTCATTAAAATTGTATTTTATAAAAGTATTTATAATTTTTCATAGATATTTGTTCATCTCAAATTTGTAGTTGAAAATTTGGACGTGTTATAAATAATTTATTTGATCAACAATTGTCTTGTATTCTTGTTCATGTTCAAATATTTTAATACTCTTAATTATTAATGTTTCCCATCATTAACTTGATGAAGTCATTGTTAAATCCATGTGTCACTTAATTTAATTCACCCAAAAATATAATATCAATAACTTTTATGTGCTTGTTTTTACTTACTAAAAATAATAATAAATAATGCCTTTACACGATCTATCGAGGGTTTCAAAGCCAATTTTTTTATTAAGCAAGTTTATCCATGTTTATTTCAACTTAAATTTTTAAAATAATTATTTTGTACCAAAACTCACTCAAAAAGATGTTAGAACTCTTATGATAAATATAAAATATATGCATTATCTTGTCATTGACGTTTGATATAGATTAAGAATGAAAATACTCTTAAATATAAAAAAAATATTAAAAAATATAAAGGAAAACACACTTCCATTTACAGTTCTTATTTTTACAAGCAAAATAATAAACACTTAAAACTCACAAAACAGTAAAAGATAGGAATCTTCTAATCTTTGTCTCTCTGGAACTATGTGAATCAATAGAACATGTAATTGATCATTTAATTTAGCTCCTCCATTAAATTCAATTATACAAAATTAAAACTTGTAACAACTATATAGTTTTTTTATTGAGCCACTTTAATGTTTATATTCTAACAAAATATGCATATAATCACTTGAGCATTTTTTTTTTATTTACAAAAAATAACTAAAGATATCAGGGATATAGTATAAGTCATTATACCTCTTTGAGAGAAATGGAGGTTTAATACATACTATTGTGAACAAAATTAATTAGAATATAAGAATTATATTGCTTTGAAATATGTTTTAGAAACAATAATAATAAAGAAGAAGAATATTCTTACTATATCTTTAAATTTAAAATAACTCATAAAAATTTATGAAAAATAAAAATAAAAATTAGAAATTATGAGATAAATTATATTTATTAACTTATATGTAATATTTTGATATGCATTTAGATTTGTTATTTCAGAATATTTTCAATAATTACTTTATTATTATATATTTTTCATATTGAATTTTTTTAATAATTAATTGTAATTTTCTCAGATAAATTTTATTAGTAAAAAGTCATACATTTAATATATATATTATATATTTGATAAATATAATAAACATAATATATTTAATAAATGTAATATTTAATTTTATTGGTTAGTTAATTTTAATTATATATAAATTTCATTTTTATTTCAAAGAATAATACTATTTTAGTTTCTTACATTTAGGGGATAAGGATAAACTATTAGAGGCAAGAATACCTCAAGTTGCTTGACAAGGACCTATAATTTAGTTTACATGAGATCAAGTTAGGTTAGACTAATTTTGAAAATAAACTGTGTCAACATTTTTATAAAATTTTATTTGAATAAAAATGTCATATTTGAGTCATTTAAAAAACTTTTTAAGTTTAATAAGAAGACTTATTCACGTAAATATAAATAATAATTCTTGTAAGTATTATTATTATATTAATTTTTATAATATCAAAATCATACATTTATTTACTTTTAAATATTGATTAGGTTAACCAACATATAAAATCATGCTAATAAACTTATTGAAAAATACATAGATACTTTATTTAATAGTCTTACTTCAAAATGATCTTTTAAATAAGTTATCATGATAGCAAAATTAGAAATTAAATATGTACCTATATAAGCAAATTATACTATACCTTTATAATACTCTACTTGATTTTAGTTTTCTCTTATGTTTTGACTAGTAACTTATTTTAAAAATTATACTACTTTATAATTTATTTAATATATAAATTTCTTTCCATTGACTTATTAATAAATTATTCTATTTTAAAACAGGTCAAATTTATCTTAAAACTTTAATCTAAAATAACCTTTAAATAAGTTAATAGGTCAAAATAGCTAAACTTTTAAAAACTAAAAATACAAGCCTAGAATAGAATTGAACCCTAAAATTTTGAAACAAGGCATACCCCATTAAAGCAAAATTTTATTTCACTGAGCTTATTTCCACTCCTATCACCGATTCATTTGGTTACGAGTGAAATAGTTTTGCATTATATTATTACAAGCTAAATTCAGTGGCAATAATAATTCATAATAGTTTACTACAGATTACGATCAGGAAAAATACAAAACAAAACATTGGTAACAGACTAATGACAGTGAACTTATTCGGTTTTCTATCTGTTGGGCACAGTGAAAGAAAAATTTGTAAGATTCAGTGGGGCTGAGAATGAATCCAATACATGTTTCTTGATGGAAGTTATGGAAGCAACAATTTTTTTTAGGAAAGGACAAATCAATAGAGAAAGTAAGCAAATACCTTTTTGTTGCAGATAGATCCCCAGCACTAACAATCCATCAATGTCTAACTTTAAAACATTCTTTTCTTTAATTATTTTAATATAAAAGATTAAATTAAAGGGACGACATAATGGAGTTCAAATTTAGGGTTTCACATGACAGGATTTTGTTTAGGCAACTATGATTAAGTTAGGAAAAATTCTTCAAGTTTAAAGTATGCCCTATGATTTAAACTTGTTTTTTTTTTTTAATTTTGAGGTATTTTTAGCCAAAAAATAAATTAATTTATCAAAATATTAATATTCATTTAAAAAATCAACATATTTCAATAAATATTTTTTATACAAACAAATCAGAATCAAACTTTTAATTAAATAATTAGATAATAAAATTATTTATCAATCATATCATACTATATTAATATTTAAACTCAATTCTCATAAACTATATAAATTGATTCCAGTAAATAATTTACCAGCCATATTTATATTCAACATATTTTTTTAAACCACATATATCCTTCATTGCAGTGGGGTGATGAAGCTTTTCAACGCTGGTTAATTTACACGTTTGAATATATTTAATATTTTTTCAAAAATTTTATACTGAACAACTATTTTATGTATAAAATAATAATCCCTCAAATACTATTAGATTAATGTACAGATCTTAATTTCTCTTAATTTCCTCTAGCTATACAAGAAAGTCTCCATGTACCTACGTCTTTCCGTCCATAAAAAAAGATTGTAACTTTAGTAGTGCCAATAATGCATCATTCTGTTGTATTGTTATTCTACATACAAATTGTCTGGTGGAAGAAAGTGTAAAAAAATGCAAGAAAGAACCCCTTCTGTTACTTCGTGTTAAAGGAAAGGATAACAAAAACTTTTTTTAATTCAATCGATCGGTTTAGATGCTGTCATGAAAATTTTGAAGTATGGCTTATTTATTATACAAGGAAAAGATATTTGTACATATAAAAGTCAGTACAAATTCCTCAAATGAAGGATAAAAATTATTGATATGATGACAATAAATAAGTGACAAAGAAATGCGAAGAGAGAGTGAGAAAACTAGATCGTAGATTATGAAATTTCTCTATTAGAAACTTTTTATTTTTAGTATGGAGTATTAGAAATTTTAATGTTTTAAAGAGTTCTTAATTATATTACAAAAGCTATTACACGTAGATAAATGATCTATTTAGTAAAATGATATATGTTTAATTTTTTTCTGATGCAAATTTTTTTTTTGAATTAACAATAGATATATACTGAAAATAAAATTAATTTCTAACCTAATAAATTGAGAGACACTCATAATTTATAATTCAAGACAAAAAAAAAAATTACAAAAGCGTTGATACTAATTTAATTAAAGCGAAAAACTCTCAAGGTACTAACTTTTAAATTAACGTTTGTAAACATTGATTAATCCCTTACGTGCCACTATAAACTGCAATAATTTATTTTCAACTTTCAGACGGTGATTACAGTTTTAAAACTAAACCGTAGATGAATTAAAAGTAAAAATAATGAAAATAAGAAAAACTAAACCGTAGATTAAATTGGAAAAACCTATAGGTGATAATTTATTTAATTCAATCATTAAAATTGGAAATTGTTTCGTGAAGATATATGAGCTTTTAAGTCGGTATTGTTTGCTTAAAGTAATATTAATTCAGGACAGCTGTTGTGAGGATTATTATGGTCTAAAAAACTTAGAACCAAGGTTAATAAGAAGCTTCAGCACGTCAAAATTCGACTTATATCATAGTTCAAAATACCATAACAATTACACTATGTTAATTTTTTTTTTTTTGGGTATATATATGAGTTGAATTTAAGCTCAATCCGTAATAATAAACAATTTTTTTTCAGAATTAATTTGTTACAAAACATCCCTTTAGAATATACGACTGTGTCTGTTACCATGATCATTAAATGTTACTTCATAAAAAAAGGTTGAGTGTTGAACATTTTATTCACATTACTTTTGATTATAATCACATAAAAATTTGTTGGTTTGCCTCATCTTTCTTTATTCACGCTATATTCCAAATCTCATGTTAATTGCCATACTTTTTAATTTACAAGTAAACGCTTAACCAGACATCAATCTAATGTAGATAACTTTCGTGGGCATCAAGTTGTCCTCTCTAACACTTGGATATTGTTAATTAATCAAAGAGAATTAACCAGAACTTTCATTGTTCATAGATAAATAAGATTACCAATGAATTTGAGAAGTATTATCCCCTTTCTTAAATACTTTCTAAAATAAATAAAAAAATTACTTAGGTAATCTTAAACCTATTAAAAATCATGTTAAATAATCCCTCAAATATTAAAAAATTCTTCGAATTAATGTCTGAATTTTACTAAAATGCATCAACTTAAAAATTAAGACAATAAATATTCTATAAATAATTTTATAATTTATTACTTGAGGACCACTTAAAAGAGGGTAATAGTAGGGATTGAAATTGGTGGTTTGTTAGATTAATATTACATGGCAATTGGCATTGACATAGGAGCCAATAGCCAAGTCTCATTTCCACTGTGCTTTGGCCATAGGCATGCACAGTTTCTGATTTTCGTGGAGTGAGCACTTTTCACTGTCATAGAAAGAGGGTTTTTCAGAATGTAGAGGACTAATCCACGAGAGACAGTTCAGTGTTCAAGGGTCATGCAAAATGGTCCAACAAGTAGAGACCGAGAATACCTAAAAAAAAAATACACAACTTGAAAGATAAATAGTAAATTTAGTTCTTGAATTTATATCTTATCGTGAATTAATTTTTGAAATTAAATAAATTTAAATAAGTTTATACAATTTTTTAGAGTTTTTTTAAAATTTATGAAATTAAATATTTTGATCCATAATAAAAAAATTTAAGTAATAATAATAACAAAAATTTAAAGACTAAAATGAGAAAAGGTTAATTTCATTAACTTAAATAAAATTTTAAAACTTTCAACAACTTATTTACATTTTGTTTAGTTTCAAAGATTTCAGTAATAAAAAGATATAATTTCAAGACTACATAACAAAATCCTTGTTTTATTTATTTTTGGGTCAAAGTAAAAGTCTTAGTTAACAACCAAGCTGCTACTTTCAGTTAATTTTCAGACTCAGTACAAGTAAAAGGTTAAAAATAGTAAACTTTCTGCCGTGCTAAAATGTTTAACTGAAATTGGGGTGAAACTTAAAAGAGAGGGTTCTCACTACTTCATATTACTGTGAACTTCACTATTTCTGATTATTTAACTAACCTTTTCTAACAAATGCTGGTAATAGTTAAATACTAAATTTGAGGTAAATAAAGGTGAAGGTCAAGATGCTTTTATGCATGCTTTATCTTTACGTGTTGAATAAAAAGAAAAGCAATGTTGTTTACAGCATTAAATATTGGATTACAATATAGTAAAGCTATATGGAACTCGTAGATTCTTTTGTATTTTTGGTTTCTTTCTTGCTTTAGGAAGAGCTGGCTCCCTCTTTTTCCTTTTCTTCCACATCTTCACACTTGCTTTTCATGTTTTCTTGGCCTCCATGTGGGTCTGGGGCTAAGAAACCTTCTAACATTAGCTGCATTGCATTACGTTGCTGACTAGTTGTCTCCCTTGGACTTGTTCTGTTCATTGTCCTTGTGTGAAGCTCCCAAAAAGGAAGAAAGTGTTCAGTTTTCTTTGAGGGTGCCTTGAGTTTCTTCCTATTGCCACTGTTTTCATCATTCCACATTTCTCATTGGAAAAAGCACCCTACTGTGATAGTTTCTTTCTTCCAACCGGTTTTATTGGTTTGTGTCAGTGTTACACTGCACAACTTCTTCTGGGGTTGATAAGTTGATGTAGAAGTTTTGGTTTTTGTGCTATTGGGTTGTTAGAAGTTTGAGTTTCGGTTGCTGTAGTGCATTAAAGTTGATTAAGTTCATTCTAGTAGTATTAGAAGAATGGCAGGAGGAGGAGCTGCACCACAACCCAAGCAGGATGAGCATCAACCACATCCAGTGAAAGATCAATTACCACATGTTTCATTCTGCATTACAAGTCCTCCTCCTTGGCGTAAGTTTCCTGCTTTCATTGGAACCAGTTTTTTGCTTTTGCTCTTTGGCACATATCCCCTCTGGTGTGGAGTTTGCTTAAAATTTCTGCTTTACATTACATTCATATTTTTATGAGTGTACATTCATATTAAATATGGTAATTGAGTTTTACATTTTTGTGTTAATGAAGCGGAGGCAATCCTACTTGGTTTCCAACATTACCTAGTGATGCTTGGCACAACTGTTCTGATTCCCAGCTCTCTTGTTCCCCAAATGGGAGGAGGAAATGTAAGGACCTCTTCTCAGTTTTTGGATTTAAAAATTGTTTATTACATAAGTTTTGAATATTATTTTCAAAACGAATGTTTAAAATACCAAAAAAGCCATAAATAACTTGGAATTTTCTGATCTTCTTCCTCTCCCTCAATTCCACACTCTGCTTTGTACCTTGTACCACCCTCCACCAGTTGTTTGAGCAATGTTATTTAGTTGCATTTTGAAAATAGAATGATTTTTAATATTGTTGTGTGGTTGATAAATTAATAGAGGTTGCAATTTTGTTTCCATAGGAAGAGAAAGCAAAAGTGATTCAGACTCTACTGTTTGTGGCTGGCATAAACACATTTTTCCAAACATTCTTTGGGACTCGTTTGCCTGCCGTTATTGGGGGATCCTACACCTTTGTGCCAACAACCATTTCAATCATTCTGGCTGTTCGCTACAGTGACATTGTGAATCCTCAGGAGGTTGGTTGGTTCATCACAAACTTGTTTGATCTTCACTCTTTATCTGTTTTGTTATTTCATCATCCTTGTTTACCTGGTTTGTGACAAATTTGCAGAAATTTGAGAGGATAATGCGCGGAACACAGGGTGCCCTTATTGTTGCCTCAACCCTCCAAATTGTTCTTGGCTTCAGTGGCCTTTGGCGTAATGTAGTGAGGTTCTTGAACTGCCCTCTCTAAACTAGTTAAACTTTTTGCTCCATCTTCTTCTCACTTTTTTCTCAGTTAGATGTGCATACAATTCTTTTACTTTCAGATGTAAACTGATGGTTTTGATTTAATTTTTTTGGGATAGATCTAATGCTTATATACTATTCTCCCCATTGTTTGTTAAGTCTCAATTAGAGATGATAACCCTTATGTCAATTAGTAACAACCTGTTTTTTCTTTTTACTCTACTCAAAAGTATCATAGCTAACCTCGTTTGCAGTTATAACTATTGATACAATTTTAATCAATTCTGCAAGTTATTAATTAGTTTTAGCATCTTAAAATCATATTCATGAACAATTTTCTGTGTTTTTGTTTAGGTTCTTAAGTCCTCTCTCTGCTGTTCCTTTGGTTGCTCTGTCAGGCTTTGGGCTATATGAACTGGGCTTTCCTGTGGTATATATATTTTCAACAAGGACTAGTTCTTGTTTCCTTCATATATTTTTATAAAATTATAATGTGTGATTCATTCCCACTCTGTTTATTGCGGATTTTGAATTTCAGCTTGCAAAATGTGTGGAGATTGGGCTGCCAGAAATCATCATCCTAATAGTATTTTCACAGGTGATTTAACAAATTTATAATTTTCTGGAAGCTAATTCCTTTTCCTCAGTATTAGAGCCATTTTTCAACATTGCCCTACCCTGTGTACCTAACACAAACACCTCGGATTAATTTGTGTTAACTTTTTCTTTGTTTTCCTTTCTTCACTGATTTGACATGTTTTCTTGCAGTACATTCCTCATATGATGAAAGGAGAAAAGCCTATCTTCGATCGCTTTGCAGTTATATTCTCAATAGCAATTGTGTGGATTTATGCTCATCTTCTAACAGTTGGTGGAGCTTACAGAAATTCAGCACCTAAAACTCAAATTACTTGCAGAACCGATCGTGCTGGAATAATAGGGGGTGCTCCTTGGTAATGATTGTGATTTTTCCAACAATAGTAATGTACATTGCTAACTACTTGCTTGGACTATCTTAAATGATAACGAATGATGGGGTTTCCATTTGTCAAAATATATTATGCAGGATAAGAATCCCATATCCTTTTCAATGGGGAGCTCCTACATTTGATGCAGGAGAAGCTTTTGCTATGATGGCTGCTTCATTTGTTGCTCTAGTAGAGGTTGTTTATTTTTAGAGTAAATTATACACTCCTAACATTTTGTGAACTTGCATAAATATATCTTGTTGTTTTCTATTCCTACACTAATTTTTTTTTAATTTTTTAAAATATTACACTAACATTTTTTTAATAGTTGTAAACATTATACTAATATTTCCTTAAATATTACACTAACACCCTTACAAAGAGATATTTATAATGGTTAAAAGATGGAAGATATTTGTGTAAGTTACAAAATTTCAGAAGTGTTTATGTAATTTGCTCTTATTTTTATACTTTCATATGCATTGTATTTGCAAGTCCTTTCTCTTTTCTTTGTGTGTGGCTTTTGCATACTAATTTAGTAATTTTCTCTTTCAAAAAATTTACTTGATCAACAGTCAACTGGTGCTTTCATTGCCGTGTCAAGGTATGCAAGTGCAACACCGATTCCACCTTCAGTTCTTAGCCGTGGTGTTGGTTGGCAGGTAAAAAGATACTAAGAATTGCTTTATTGATTATTCATTGTTGGTTTTCTCTCTGATTGCTTTAGATTCTTTCATATTTTCATTTTTTCTATTTTTTTATGATAGTTAATTAATATGGTTGCTTCTGATGCATCAGGGAGTAGGAATTTTGTTGTCTGGGATATTTGGGACAGGGAATGGATCATCAGTTTCTGTGTAAGATCCTAATTTAATAGTTCCATGTTATTTGACATATTATTTTCCTAGCAGAAATATAGTATAACATCATTGGTTTTTTACCAGAGAGAATGCAGGACTCTTGGCTTTGACACGTGTGGGTAGTAGAAGAGTGGTTCAAATATCATCTGGATTCATGATCTTTTTCTCAATTCTTGGTAAGTTTTTAATGCTGGAAATTCTGATGCGATTCGTTTCCTTTTGAACTTGAACTTAAATACATTATGAACTACTGCGTGTAGGAAAATTTGGAGCCGTTTTTGCTTCAATTCCAGCTCCAATAGTTGCAGCTTTATATTGTCTTTTCTTTGCCTATGTGGGTATGTATATATCATCAACTTAAATTAAGAAGCTAGACTTCTATTATAAAAATTTTAGTTTGATTAACTATCTTTTTTTGTTCCTATAACACAGGCTCAGCAGGTCTCGGTTTCCTTCAATTTTGCAATTTAAACAGCTTTAGAACTAAATTCATCTTAGGCTTCTCTATTTTCATGGGCTTCTCCATACCACAATATTTCAATGAGTACACAGCATTTAAAGGCTACGGTCCTGTACACACGCGCGCTAGATGGGTATCAAGCTATACTCTTTCATTATCTCTAATTTTGATGCAATATCCAAGTGTTATGCTGTTCTTCCTTTTTTAAACATGATATTTATGTGAAGTATTAACTTTATCGATTATTAATTTTTATAAAAAAATTGATTAAATTACTTTTAGTCAAATTTCCTCTTTTAATTATGTTTTTTTTTAATTCATAAAGTTTGAATTGAGATCTTAAAAAATCTAAGTTCGGTGTTATTCTATCTTAAGTTTTTTCTTATTCATGAGAACCAAAAAAGTTATCTATAATTTGACTTGTCCTATAGTCAATCATTATTAAACATGAGAACCAATAATTAAATGATATTACAATATGATAATCAAAATTAAATTTCTATTATTGCTACAATTACACTCTTGGATGCTTTAGTTGAGTAGTTGTTCAAAATTATTGTTGTTTGTCAAATATAAAACTAATCATGCGGTTTTTCACTTTGATAGTTCAATGACATGATCAATGTGCCATTTGCATCTGAAGCATTTGTTGCTGGTATGTTGGCACTTCTCTTGGACGTTACATTGTGCAAGAAAGACAACCAAACACGTAAAGACAGAGGCATGCATTGGTGGGACAGATTTCGTTCATTCAAAACAGATACCAGGAGTGAAGAGTTTTATTCTTTACCTTTTAATCTAAACAAGTTTTTCCCTTCTGTGTAATTGGACCATGCTTTTAGAAGTTGATTGCATGGTGAAGTCAAGATATGCCATCGCAATATCTTGTCGCGGATATAGCACGTGATTTGTAACTTAAAAGGAAAAACAAAAACATTTTCTTTATTTTTACTATAAATTAATGTAGCAATATAAATATCATCATTACGAGGAAGCTAGTTTTTAGGAGAAGGTAACAGTCATTTCTGCCAATTCAGTTACCTTTGTTTCTTATCTATTGAGTTTTCTTAGGTGCTGATTCTTTGGTGCACAAAACATGACGACAAATATAATATAACAAATAGTGGGTTAACAAGTTGATAAACTCTTGTAATGGTAGCACACATAATTATTTACTATACACAAATGGAGTATTTCAATATCATGTTAACTAAAAAAAAAACATTGAAACTAAAATTTATTGTACTTTTTTTAGAAGTATTACAAAAGATAAAGTCTCATTATCTAAAATAATTTTCTTTGTCTAGTTTATATATCAATTTGTGATATAAATTTTTAAAATAACTAATAAAAGATGAAAGTTTCACACACATGAGTTTGGGCTTCATGGACCATTTGTAATACAATTTATGTTGTGTTTAATTAAACTCAAGGAAAATTAAGAATTTTATTGTTTTCAAAGTTTAATATTTTTTTTACCATTTATGATTGTTGTTTATTTATTTAAGACTTATAATAGCTTAACAAGTGAATGTTGACGTTGTTCCTCTCGTCCAACCCACCTTTACTAGATTGTTGTTTAACGTCTTCAAGATAGAAGTCTTTGCGAGATAAGATTTTTGCTGCTAGCAAGAGCATGTCTACGCACTACTCAACATGCATGTGGTCATTTATACTCTTACCACTTCTAAACTAGAACCTATTACGCTTATCAAATAGCTTGACGATTGGAATCAAGCTGGTAAGTTATGTCATCACACCTTGCTAAGTGTATTGTTTAATGATTTGTTCAATGCATACTATTCCTACAAGGAAGCAAAAGAGATATAGGATTCGTTGATGCTAAAATATACTGTTGATGACGTCAAACAAAGATTCATTATAGACAATTATCATCATTGGTCAATAGGCAAAGAAAAGGACATTAAGGTACAAATCAACGAATACCACAAGTTGTTGAAGACCTGAAGGCAAAAAAGCATATCCTTTATGAGCTCCTAATTGAGAAATTACCTAAATCTTAGATTGATTACGAACAACTCAAACATAGACACAAACAGGTGTCCCTACCAGACCTTATCACACACATCATATTGAAGATATCAACATAATGGAATGTGTTGTTGCATGGGCATTAACATTAGCTGCTAAACTTAATATGGTGCAAGACAATCCATTTCAAAAAAAGGTACGATAATAAAAATAATTACAATAAGAAAAATAAATTAAAAAAATAACATCCTACATGGTTCTTCCTCTAACCCAACTTTTAAGAAAAAAAAAGAAGGAAAGTTTTATGCTTATGGAAAGTCAGATCATCATGCATCTTAGTGCAGGCACCAAGTGGCGAGAAGTGACAATCCTCCTAAGCTTAAGGTCAACCTAGCTGAAAGAGATGACATAATTGTTGTTGTCATTTCTCAAGTGAATGTTGTGACAAATATGAGCAAATGGGAGGTAGGCTCTAGGGCTACTAGGCATATCTGTGCTATAAAAAATGTGTTTACCTTCTACAATACTGTGGGGGGATAGAGAAGAACAAGTTTACCTTGGTGATTTGAGGATTACTCCAGTTCTAGGAAAAGGGAAGGTTCCTATGAAGCTCACATATGGGAAGACATTGACTTTGAATGATGTGCTACATGTTCCCTTCATAAGAGTTAATTTAGTTTCTATAACATGTTGGAAAAGGTTGAGATGAAAGTGTCCTTTAAATCGAACAGAATTGTTATGACAAAGAATAATGTCTTTGTGGGAAAATGATATTGTAATTAGAGACTTTTTGTACTAAATGTTGCTAAAGTGATTAATGAAAATGCATGTTTTTGCTTATATGATTGACTCCTATGATTTGTGGCATGCTATAATAGGACATACAAATTCCTCTAATGCTTTTAATCTACAACAACTAGGCATAATCAACATGCATAATAATCAAATTAAAAAGTGTGATATATGTGTTGAATCAAATTAACTAAAACATCTTGTCCTCCTATTCAATGTGAATATGAATTGTTTGGTTTAAAATATTATGATCTTGTTGATTTAAAATAAACTATGTCTAGAGAAGGTAAGAGTTATTTTATAACCTTTATAGATGGTTTCTCTAGATATACTAAAGTTTATTTCCTTAAAAATAAAGATGGAAGGTATGATACATTAGGTAACTCCACCATGTTCACCCTTAAGGAATTGATGAATGATTTGCTTATAAGTTCCTCTACATTAAACAACCTTTGGGGAGAAGCTATTTCAGTAGCTTATTTCTTACAAAATAGGATGGATCCCATATAAGAAAATAGGAAAACAACCTACGAATTATGGAAATGATATAAACCAAACCTAAAATATTTGATAGTGTGGGGGTGCTTAGCCAAAGTGATGTTGCCTAATCCTAAGAAAAGAAAAATTGGCTCTAAGACTTCTGATTGCATGTTTATTGGCTATGCGAAACAGAGTACAACCTATAGGTTTCTTATCCTCAAGAGCAATGTAATTGATTACAACACCATTATAGAGACTAAGAATGATGATTTCTTTAAGGACATGTTCCTTTTAAGTTCTAGTGTTAATGGTAGTATTAGTGATTATGATATTTTTTATAAACTTGAAACTTGTAGTTAACTTATATTTAAGGACATTAAGAGGACGCAAAGACAAAGAAAGGAGAATCATATGGAGATGATTTTTACACCTATCTAGTTGAAGGTGAACCTTTTGAGTTATTCAAAAGCGATTAGTTCTTCAGATGCAAACCTTTGGGAACAAGCTATTAAGATTGAAATTGGTTCCATAAAAAAGAAAAATATAGATTACTTTGATACCTTTGCGCTTGTTACCAGGATTCTTCTATCTAAGTTTTGATAGCTTTAGCTACCATCCACAAGTTAGTGATTCATCAAATGGATGTAAGGAAAACTTTCTTGAATGATGATCTTGAGGAAGAGATACTTATGACCTAACCTAAATAGTGTGTTGTACCTGGTCAAGAAAAAAAAGTGTACAGACTTTTGAAATCCCTATGTGGTTTAAAATAGGTACCAAAACAATGGCATGAAAATTTCAATTAGACTTTACTTGATGATGGTTTGTCTTCTATTGATGTTGATAAATACATGCACTCAAAGTCTTTGAATGGTGATTGTGTTATTATATGCTTATATGTGGATGACATGTTAATATTTGGTAAATGCAATGATATAGTTTTAAGCACTAAATCTTTTTTGGCATCTAAATTTAATATGAAAGACTTGAGTAAAACAATTGTAATTTTTTATTTAAAGAGAGATTATATATTACTATCCCAAGGACATTATGTTGAGAAATTTCTTAAGAAGTTTAACTACTATGACTCTAAGTCAATGAGTATCCCTTATGGTGCTAACTCTAACTAAAGAAAAATCAAGGAGAATTAATTTCTCAAACTCAAAATGCTCAAATTATTGGGAGCTTACTGTTTGGTGAACTTCTCAAGACCTAATATTGCATTTGTAATGGGTAGATTAAGCCTATACATTCAAAGTCCTAAGGAACCACTTTTTAGACTCACGAAATATTTGAGAGGTATCATGAATTATGATATTGAAAATAATGGATTTCTCGTTGTATTAAAAGGGCATAGTGATGCTAATTGGATCTCTGATTCAAATGAGATAAAATCCATTGGTGGTTATGTGTTTACATTTGGTGGTGATGCAATTCCATGGAGATAAGTCAAACAGTTTATTATTGATAGATCAATAATGGAGATAGAGTTTGTTGCTCAATAGATGGTTGGTAGTGAGGTTGAATGGTTGAAAAACTTCTTGTTAAGCATTCCCATGGGAATGAAACTAACCACATCAATGTCTATGCATTGTGATTCTCAATCAACAGTAGTTATAGCTAAAATCTAAACTTACAATGAAAAAAATAGACATATACAATTGAGACATAATATGATTATGTAGCTACTAAAGGATGGAACAATTTTCATAGATTATATAAAGTCAAATTGACTTTTAGCAAATCCTCTAACAAAACTCCTAAGGAGAAACATGACATTAGAAACATTAAGAGGAATGAGACTTAAGCCTCTTTAAAACAATAATGGTAACTCAACCTTTGTGATTAGAGATCCCATGAAAAAGTTTTAATGGAAAAAATAAGTCATTTGTTACTTTCGTTAGCACTGATATTGATTTTAATAAATTTTTCATCTTTAGTCCCTTTCTATGGTTTGAGAAAGTGCAAGAAACTACATTATTGATATGTTAAGCCTTATAGTTAACCATTGTTTGGAAGCTTCACAAAATTATAAAATTTTTAATGATTTTCATATCCCTTATGAGTGGTGAATGATTTGTATCATACATTTGATGAAATTACGTATATAAATGTCAAGTGTGACTGCTTGTATGAGATCCAAACAAGATCTCTAAAGTACTCATGAATACCAAGCACGGTGTATGACCTAGTAGTGCAACACAACAATAACAACGGAAATTGTGAAGGTGTACTATGACGGTAAACCATTAGCACATGACAAGAGTTTTTGGTTCAATAGTTTGCTACATCTACTACATGGTGTGTCACGTCTTACTAGTCTAAGTCCAATTCAATAGCTTGTTACACCAAGTTTGATGCATTACATCTCAATATAAAAACCTAGGAATTGTTTCATATTTTAAAAAATTGTTTTCTTTTGCCTTTTGTAATATGTAGGGGATTGTTGTATTAAGGTAAAGTCCTACATTGCCTAAAATAGCCCTATCTCTCTGGTTTATATATCAATTTGTGATATAGGCTTTAAAAGTGGTTAGTAAGAAGTGGAAGTCTTGTGCACATGAGTTTGTGTTTCATGGGTCATTCATAGTACAAATTTGTCAATCCCCCTTGTGTATGTGATAATGGATGACACAAAAATTATTTTTGTGTTTAATAAAATTTCTTTTTGAAATCATTCTGAAATTTAAATTCAAAGCTTATTTGAGAAACCTTGTTTTAATGGCTACACTTTTAAACTTTCAACAATTACAAAAATAAAGGATTTCCCATTTTCAAAGTTTAATTTTTTGTATTGTTTATAGTTGTTATTTATTTATTTATTTGTTAACATTTTAATTACCAATGACTATTTTTCAAATGATTACTTTCAATTTCTATCCTATATATAGACCTTACTCAATTAGTGTTTTTAATATCTCTTATATGTTTCTCTCTTTGATTCTTGGACTAATTTCTTGTTTGCTAGTTTTGTAGTCCTGAGACTTATTATGAGAAGTTCTTATTGTATCATGTGAAACTTACGTAAGATCTTGTGGATAAGTCCTTAAGATAGTGATTACACATCTTAGTAAGTTGTCCTTATTCATCATTCAACTCACTCAAAAATCTTTCGAAACAACAAAATCTAAAACACCAAAATGAATTTTAATCATCCTAGTTAAAAGGATGTCTCCATATGTGTCCACACCAAAAACACTACTTAACATCTTGAACCTATTGTTTAAAGTGGAAAGAAATCTTAACCTCACAATATAGTAACTTTAGGTGTCATCCATATTAAACTTTTAAGTATTTGATCTTACACTAACACACTTACTAATTGGTCTTAAGCTCATCACATAATAACATGTGCGTAAAGGAAGTATTTATTCAATATTGTATTTGCTTACATGATAATTTAGTTTGATAATTATTTCGAAAACAACTCTTATATTTTGTAATTGTGTAACTATTAGCAAACTTCTCAATCATCACCAACAAACATGAATACTCCTAATAACAAAGTTATAAAACTAACATTGATAAACAAAGAAAACTTATTTATTTAATTTATTTATTAGGCTCACTTTAGTCTCTTAATTTTTAAAAGGTTTAATTAAGTCTCTTAATTTTAAAATAGGTTTAATTTTGTTTATTCTTCAAAATTTAGACAAATTGTATTAATGTAATAAGGACACATGTCGCTCTAGCAATAGGTCTTGTTAGTTTCAATTAGAACAAAATAGCTAAAGAAATTAATTGAGTCTTTAAAAAATAAAGAGACTAAATTGAACGTGATAAATAAATTAAAGTTCAGAAAACTAATTAAGGTTAAAATATTTAGCAACTAAATTCATTAATGATATCAAACTAATTAATGATCTTATTAGTGCTCAATTATAACAATATATATATATATATATCAATTGGACATGTGTCAAGTCTGTGTTATGCCTATATTATTTTTTAAAAATTTCATCAACTAATCTTTCTCTTCATTGTTATTTTTTTATAATCCTCTGACTATTATTATCTTTTATTAAATTGTTTTTGTTTAGTCACTTTTTTATACTTTTGAAAGAACCATTTTTCCCTTCAAAACCTAATCTTATCATTCATTTTGAGGAGGAACCATGTTCACCAAATGCTTTCCATTATTGTGCATGATTTTTGAACAATGGACACCTTTTTTCATTATCCTTCTCACTTTATTACTCCAATGAAAAGGTTGATTTTGTATTTGTATTTAGTGTTATGCCTATAGTGATCTATCATCGAAAAGTTATGTGGTTGACTTATGTCTTTCTACACCTCACGCCATTAAAATTATCACTTACTATAATAGCATTAGAAAGGATGGGTTGGCTTATAAAATCTTGGACCTTCATTTGTGGTGGACAAATACATGACGAATTATGTTGTAATCACCAAAGAGATTACAATGATAGTAGAAAACCTTACCATTTAATTAGTGAAGAAGAAAATGGAGTTAGAAAGCTAATGATCATGCAATCATATTACACAAAGGAAATTGAAGACATGATGGACAATGTTAGCAGTGCTTTGACTACTAATAAGGTTGTTTCCTATTATATATATAAAGTTTGCTTAATGTCATCCACTTCTCAAGATATTTTAATCATACCAAAATATTATTAAAGCATGATAACATAGTAAAATACTACTACTAACAAAGGTTAATCTAGTTAGTAAGAATAGGTCTCATATCCTACAAGAATGTAAGTTTAAATCTCACTATTGATGTGAGAACTTTATTAACAGTTAATTTGTAAGTGTTTCTATAAGTAATCTTTGAGTCATAATGTACTTTTTTGGGTTACCATATTATTGGTGCAAAGTATCTACTAGATTTGTCAATGACTAATCTTCATTTAGAAACTCAATTGACCATCTTTAGTGGGATTCTTCTGTTAACTATATTTTATTCCATCTACAGAACTCAAATCTAAGACCTTACTTAAGAAATTCAAGTCTAATTTCATTCGATCCAATGATATATTGGTTGAATCATGAGATATGTCTTAACCTTGGTGAGTCCTTGAGGCTTACTACTATAAGCATCTAGTAAAATTTATGATATCATAAGAATTATAATTTAATAAATAATATATAATCACATATTATTAACTCTAACTGATTAATTAGAGTTGGTAAAATAGGTTCAGTCTAATGGGCTAACCCAAAAAGCTTATAAATAAGGACAAGTTAGACCTAAAAAACTAATTTTAAATAAAAGAGTCATTTTAGCTTGGCCCATGTAGCTCCACAAGCTAATTGGACTTGAACTTGGGTTAGGCTAATATGATGATTAATAAATATATTGTGTAATTAATAATAGCACATGCAATATATTAGTACAAAAGCATATATGATCTAACAATAATATTGGGAGTGAGTGACAATTTAGCATATACTAGATGTGTTACATCCTTTCACACATGAAGAGGCTCCTTATTATTTTTATGCATGTCTGCTAATATTTTTATCCCCCACCAAAGCTTATGGCTTAGACTACCTTTAGTTGATATATTTCTTTAATTTTTTTCAAGATTACAATGAGAAAGGAATAACGTCCATGCTTTAGTTTGATTACATAATCACATGAATAATACATAATTTTGTGTATCCATTTTAGAAAGATTTACAAACAAAATAATGCCTTTTATTTTTGAAATTTAGGCTAATTTTACTCATTAGTTTGCTCACCTGATATAGGGTTAAATTAAGGCTACCTATTTTAACAACTTTATAACTAATCATGTCAGAAGACACGAATCAATTGTATGCTTTTTCAAAATCTAGGTTAGAAGTTTTTATTTTTCAAACGTTTTACACAAGTTTCAAATAAATTACAACTTAATTGGTTTGAAACAAATCATGAGTATTGGATCCAATTCCAACTAAAATATATTTCTTTACATGAAGAGAAAGAAGTTACAAATCCTATGGTTCAATAAAATATTTTTTATTTTAATCATAAAATATCATTTTATTTATATTTTAATTTTTCATTTCAAATGTTTGTGTAAAATAATTTTTTATTTTCTATATTCATTTTTAATTTCTATTTTTACTACTTTTTAATACAAAATTT
>JAMLFT010001359.1:0-31355 GCA_026544285.1 Pachyrhizus erosus
TAAATTATTACCTTTGAGAAAAATATAAAAAAATTATGTGTTTTTAAAAAAATAGAAGTATAGAATGAAAAAACAAAAAAAATTTGAAGATTTAAACGAGACTCTTCAATGAGTGTAGTATTTATAAATATAATTAAAAACTCACACAAAATTCATCAATTTGTCAAAATTTGTATGATTTTGAATATTAAGATTTTTTTAAGTTATAAAAAATCTTAATTAAATATATTGAATTTATTGTTATTTATAAAAAAAATATAATAATCTTGAATGAATATCATAATTTTTTTTATCTTATTTAAATATCTTGATTGAATACTAAAATATTTTTTATAATTTTTTTTAAAAAAATTTAAATTCTAATTAAACAGGTCTCCTAAAATAAAACATATGTTTCAATAAAAATGAAAACAACTTTTAAAACCACCTTTCTTAAAAAAAAAAACTCTTAAATATATTTTTATCCATAAAAATTAAGATTTGTATCACAAAAATATATTATAGAAATCAATAAACTTATGATAAATATAATAATTCGTGTCTAGATAATAATGAAAGAAATCTCTGTATTAAATAAATTAAAAAAAGATAACGAGAAAAGCACATATTCAACGAAAAGGGAAATTACACCTATACCCTACTTTCCCAGAATAAAAGAGCAAGGAGCATCGTTATGTTCTTATAGTTCTAAGGTAACTGAGCGTACGTTGGAAGCAGAGAGAGAGAGGGATGGAAGGTTGGGACCCGAATACGAAGTCGACGCTGACGCAGATTCCTCTGTTAACAACAAAGGCGGGTCCTCGAGACGGCGCGGCATGGACGCAGAGGCTGAAGGAAGAGTACAAAGCTCTGATAGCCTACACGCAGATGAACAAGTCCAACGACAACGATTGGTTTCGCATCTCCGCCGCCAATCCCGAAGGCACTCGTTGGACGGGTAAATGCTGGTACGTCTACAACCTTCTCAAGTACGAATTCGACCTCCAATTCGATATCCCCGTCACTTACCCTTCCACTGCTCCTGAACTCGAACTTCCTCAATTGGACGGAAAAACCCAAAAGGTTCTTTTCTTTTTCCCCCTCCTTTCTTTTCTATCTTCCACAGCCTCTCAGTTGCTCCCTTTTTTGCTTCCAGATGTATAGGGGTGGAAAGATCTGCTTGACCGTGCACTTCAAGCCTCTCTGGGCCAAAAATTGGTACGCTATTCCTCTCAACGAACAATAATACACTAACCTATTTGTCTACGTCTTTCGGTTAGTGGGAAATAAACTAGAAAATCGATTGCCCTTTCATTCACACGTGAAAATTGAACATTTCCTTTCCCACAAAGCTAGAAGCGTCGTTGTGCTCGATTATTAAGGTTTCTTGTGCCATTCTTTTGATAATTTAATGATTTGGCTAGGTTTTGATCAAGTGGAAAAAGTACCTTGCTCTGAATAATAAATTAGTCTAGAATGGACCAAGAAGAACTAGGATCCTTAGTCAAATGATCTTATTGATCAATCACTAACCTGAACATCTCAGGTCGTTGTTGCAACTTGCAAGGGCACATTAACGTAGATTAGTATGACACATTGGCACTTGATTTTACTTTAGTGAAATATTGAAGCGAGCTTACTATTTCATTTTCAAGAGTGGTATTCCGATGGTGATTTGAGACTGTTTCATTTACTGCTGCAATCTCTCTCTTTTATTTTTACAGCAACCTAGCAAAGTTTGAAAACAGCAAAATTCTTTATGAAGATAAAGGACCTACTTTTGGGGATCAAATGACATTAAATAATGATATGTATTTGTTCTTGGCTTTCTTTTACAGCCCCAGATTTGGGATTGCACATGCACTTTGCTTAGGCCTTGCACCGTGGCTTGCAGCAGAGGTTCCCATCCTTGTGGATTCTGGTATGATCAAGCACAAAGATGACACCGCAACCACATCAACTGAAGCTTAGTTATCATATATCTTGCAGAAACTGTAAAAGTAGAGTTTTGTTGCCTGATTGGTCAAAGGAAATAAAATGAGCTGTCTGATCACAAATTTACAGTATCCTCCTTGTGTATCCGCAGATATTGACATACCCTGGCAAACTAATATATATTGCATTTGCAACATGACTTATGAATTAGTAATTTTGATCTAAACTTGATTCTCAATCAAATTATCGGTTCAAAAGGGTTTTCTCTTTTCTATTGATGATAAATTTATAGGCTAATTTGATGATTTGTTTGAAACTACCTGAAAGGACAACGTTTGTTTAGACTCTAGACATGATGGTTATTACAAAGAAAATGAAGCTGGGTTAAACTTGGTCCAAGTTTTGGGTTTATCACTCTTATGACTAATATTATTCTTGCCGAATTATATTCACTTGGATTTCTCTTGTATCTGCCTTGGATTTTATTATTTTTCTATTGCTTACGAAGAACTATTCGAATACTTAAGTTTGTTATTGTATAACTCAGCAAACTTTTGTCGTTATCGCTGCCCTTTTCTATAACCAAATTTAATTTTGGCAATGAAGTTGCATAGAGGTGTCTTAATGCTCTGATTTGTAGGCAAAAAGTCAGACACCGCTCGAGATTGGCCTTGTCTATCTAATTAATATATAGCCCGACTGCGTTGACTTCATTCCTGTTCCTAGCTTCTTGCACTCCTCTTCCCATTTTTTCTTTCTAATTTTTTTTGTAACTGCAATTCCTTGTTCAAAGACTTGATGAAAGGATTTTTGAGGTTTGAAGGTCTTACTCTTAATTATAACTATATGTTGATGGCCTCTTTTTCTGATACCGGCCACACAGCTTATCGGTAAACCCCATATTATTGAGAATCCATTTGCCATTAATATATAAAAAGACTTTTTTTTATCTTCCCCCTTGGTAAATTATTTTGGAGATGCATCATTGGATTGTTGCCTTTGCATTCACCAACTTTGCATTCACCAAATTACTACTGGATTTTACTAGGAACTAGTAGCTACTTCTTGTGCGAGTGGTTGGTTTAGCAGGGTTGTAATTTTATTTCTGGATGTCTATTTAACATTTTAAAAACCGTGGCAGTGGTCTGATGCAGAATAAAAAGCTGAGATTATTTTTTGGCACAAATTTAAGACTTGTTCAGCAGAAATGATTTTTCTTTTTTTTCCATTCTCCCGACTCCTTTGTAAAACAGTGGTTTCCTTTGCTGTGGACAGGTAGCGATTTAATTAGTTCAGTAATAGATTAGAGAGCTGATAAGCTCTTGATTTGTCTAGTGAAAGTAGAAAGTTAATTTCATATTTCTCGTAGTTGAGTCAATCTTTGTCTTTTTTTTCTTTCTCAATTTACTTTTAGGATGGTGCCGTGCTTTTATAGCTTTTTATTCCCTTTCATTTGCTTTATTGCAAGCAATTAAGTTTGCCTTGAATCACATCTTAGTTCATAATAGGTAGAAGTATTGTTATGCTATCCATTCTTTTACGAGAGCGATTTCTTTTCGGTCGGAGTTAGTGACAATAGGAAACTAGCAAGTATCTCTCTCGAGTTGAAGAGGGGATAAATGTTCTAAGGAACAATAAGAAGGGACTGTAGTCTGACAAGGTCCAAATTCTCAATCATTAAACACTCGCAAAATTACAGATTTACGGATTGTCGGACAGAAATGTCAATTGATAAAGGGATTGTTTTACAGTCAAGCAAGCTAAATACAATGAAAACCTTTAACTAGAAATAATTAACCAAATGCTTTTGATCTTAATTTTTGTAATCACCTGAAAGCTTTAGCCCATAACATCATTTGAGTTTCTGATACTTGTTTCCAATTTTTAAATTGGAAGTGCTCTCATCAGAATATAGGACCAGCAGAGACAATCTCTTCAGTCAACTTTTGATCCCCTCCAATCTTGTAGGTGGTGAATCCATCAAAATTCTTCTTGAATAGACTTGCTAATTTCAAGAGTGTATCTTGGTAGGCATTCTTGTCAGACCACTGCAATTTAAGTAAAATTTAATATTTAACAAGGGTAAGTCATATCCAATTTTTGACACTTTATAAGAGAAAAAAAGTGGCCAGAAAACAACTGATCAACTTACAGTATTCACAGGGTCCAAGATTTCAGAAGGGACTCCCTCTAGTGCTGTTGGAATCTCAAACCCAAAAACTTCAGTTTTAGTGTACTGTGCATTTAAAAGGTTCCCAGAGTGAATAGCATCAATGATTTTCCTAGTATACGCTAACTTAATCCGGTTGCCCGATCCATAGCTGCCAATTTATAGGGAAGAAAAATTAGTTTTTTTTTTTTATTATAGAAAAATTAGTTTTGGCTAGAAGAAAACAGCCATGCAGGTGCTTTGTCTTAAACGTTCACACCTTCCTCCTGACCAACCAGTATTGACAAGCCATCCAGTAGCCCCGTGCTTCTGCATCTTTTCGGCCAGCATTGCTGCATATTTGGTAGGGTGCATCATTATAAATGCTGCCCCGAAACAAGCAGAGAATGTGGCCTGTGGTTCTTTTATACCATCCTCTGTCCCAGCAACCTGTTTCGTGCATTAAATTAACTATGGAAATAACTAGAGGATGCCAATGAAGTAATGAAAAAGAAATGAAGGGTATCACAAGTACCAGGGCTGTGTAGCCACTGATGAAATGGTACATTGTTTGAGCTAAGCTCAGCTTGCTTACTGGGGGGAGCACCCCAAATGCATCACAAGCTAGAAGGATGACATTCTTTGCATGGGGAGCAACACACGGTATTTTAGCATTGGGTATGTACTCGATAGGATATGCTGCACGAGTGTTCTCTGCAAAATCAGAAGTTCCAAATTATTCAATCCCAGACTTTGGAATCATATGGTAATATAACCAAGGATTTCAATTTGTAGTAATCCTGTCGGTGTTAATGGATAATTTGCTCAATTTTAATGCATAGCGTTTTGTGGCAACAACAACAGATTTGCTAAAGATATGATTCATACCGACAACTCAAACGTCATTATTGGTATAAACAAGTGAGGTTTTAGAAAGCATTAGTATTAGAGTCCATCTATAGGATTCAGTTTTGCTTTTTTGACATTCTTTAGCATACCCTTCTTGATCACATATATTTTACTTACCGGTTACACATTTGTCCGAGTAATCTACCTCTCGGGTATGCTCATCAAAAACAACATTTTCGAGTACTGCAAACAGGTAAAATAATTGTCTGTCAGGTTGGGTGGCACCATAGGCATAGAGTCTACGTAATGAAGGGTAACTTGTTGAATATAAGATTGTTACCTGTCCCAAATTTGATGGCGTTCCAGATGTCTGGTTCTTTATCCTTTGAAAGATCAACACACTTTGCATAGCAACCTCCTTCAATATTTGACACCCCATTTTCACTCCAGCAATGCTCATCATCTCCGATTAAATACCGGTTATGATCAGTTGAAAGAGTTGTCTTTCCAGTACCTGCAAGGATCACAGCATTAAAGTATTAACGAAAACTCAACTGGTACAACATTGAGAGTGAAGTAATGGCCTCACTACTAAAGGGTATTCATCCATCTGCACCTGACAATCCAAAAAAGAGTGCAACATCGCCATCTTTGCCCATATTGCACCCAGAATGTAGGGACAGAATATTGCGCTTGGGCATGAGGTAGTGCATTACACTAAAGAGACCTTTCTTCATTTCCCCAGCATATTGTGTGCCAAGGATGACCATTTCTTTCCTTGCAATGTTAATGTCTATACTAGTTGATGAAGTCATGTAGTGTGTGTAACGATTACAAGGGAACTGTCCTGCATTGTATATAGTGAAGTCTGGAGTTCCAAATTCCTCTAGCTCTTCAGGAGTGGGTCGGATGCACCTGTCAAAATTTTATTTTATATTATTCACACCTGTATATCTGACTCTTACAGCATTTTTCGTGCTTATTTAACTATTCTTCTGAAGAGTGCAAAGAATTATCCGGTAATGTTCAAAGAATTCTGAGTGTAGAGAGAGGTAATTCGCCTCATTACTCACATATTGTGCATAAATAGGGAATGGTAAGCTCTTGCAGATACTATTCGAACTTTGATTCTGTGTTCTGGATCCCAATTCAGAAATTGATCATTCACAAAAACCTGAACTCGGATCAATTACAGTGTCAGAATTACAACAATCACTTGACTAATTATGTTAATATTTCAACAATTAACTGCGAAGGTTGGTGCATCCAATGATTCATTAAATACTAATACCATTTGGAAATGGTAAATTTTGAAGAAAGTTCTGTTAATGTCTTCACGCTGTTGTTATTAAGCAGAATAGTTGTGAAGCAGTCAAAGAATGAAGTTCTGTATTAGAGAATTAAATCGCGTTTAGATTTGTGACCCGACTTTCCTCATGGAACCAGCACACTACAACTTGGAAACACGTTCTGGCTTAGTGTGCATGAGACAACTCATTATACCAAAAATCTTTTGGTTTTCAACTGCTTTTTCATCAAGCAATCTTAGTTTTAACTAATATTTCTAGGGTGCGTTGACAAAGTAGAAGTTAGAGCCAACCAGATATATTTCGTCATATGAATATTGTAATGCATAATAACTCTTTGAATAAACCTCAATGGGCATAAATTGACAACTTGGTGATTTTTTATTTTTGAAGAAACATTCTTTATTTCTAAGGTGACTCTCAGCAATATCATTATCGTATGGAACATCGCATCTCGTTATGTAAATCAAAGTAGTTTCCTTGAAGTTTAGGCTGACTGTTTGGGCTAGAAACCTGAAATTTATTTTGGTAACATTATTTTTAAACACTTAATTCAATAATTAATAAATATGAAGGTGTTTAATTTTTTTAATATTAGAGGTGATTTAGTATGGATCCCGCAACACATATTTGGTACTATTTAAATAAATAAAGTATCCATACTGAAGATAGTGCCAAACAAGAATTTGTGCCTGACGTGTTTCTTGTCTGTGGGGGACTAAAAGCAAAGACAGGTCACTCGAAGGCACATGCTCAGGAGGAGATAGATACGTAGATAAATATTGCGGCTTTCATTCTTATCTCTAGCTAAACTTATTACTCAGTGACACGTACGTTGATCAGCAAAGTCAACTTAGTAGAAGATCGAGTCATGGGATTATGGGCACGGTAGCATCATGTTCCCATGACTACCATCAATATAAAAGTGAACAAAACTGTTTGGCCAGTTTCGCTTTTTTTTTTTTTTAGTATTAAAGGTATTTCTTGATCAATTCTCACGATGAATTCCTTTCGAACCAGAGATAAGCTGTATCTCTTAATAATATATTTTCTATATAATTGATCAGGAATTCAGGATTTTCCCTTTATGTTTGATAGAGTTGTTATGAAAATAACATAATTTGACTTAAATTTGTACTCTTCTCTTTTTTCTTCGATACAATTTTTGCTTTTAATTATTTATGTATGCCCTTAGATTAAGGCGCGGATCAAGTACCATCTACCTGCCTGTTTCATTTTGTTGAATATTAAGGTTTTAGTAGAAGAATAAAAAATATAATTAATATTTTAGATTTCATAAAATTTGTATGTAGTTCTTAATATATTCTTTATCTTTTAAATTAATTAGATTATGTCTCATTTATATTTTTATTTTATTTTTCAATAAAGGATAAATAATTAAAGATATAATAAAAAATACTTTATCAATATTGTAAAATAATAATCAAAATGGAAGAAAAGAATTTTGCTAAAACGTTAAAATAAATGGTAGACAGAAGGAATATATGGATCCAATTGATTCCCTCATTTTCCGGTTGATACTGCGGGTCTGTTTGACGTTTGAACATGGTTATTGATTATTAAAAAAACAAAGTTGAAAATGACATGCAATATATTAACTGGCATGGAGAAGTAGTCGTAAGTAATTTCTAATAGACTTGGTACCTTTTCAAGGGAGTTCAAGTAATCGACTGCTCTTTCTCTGTTGATTAAGAAGGTATGTTCGTCCATTTCAATATTGGGCGATCCCCTGGATTAACATACACAGAAATTAACTTCAGAATAGTTGATATTTATTTATAAAGATTTTTCTTAGAAAAATGTTATTTTATCATTAAAAAAAAAAAAAAAAAGGACGAGGTTGCATTATCCCATCATCATGGAAATATTATATGTGAGATATTGGTTTGTGATGAGATAGATGGCTTAGAAAGAAGAAGAAGAAGTAGCAGTGGCACGCACTTTCCCCACCAAAGGTCATGCTCGGTGGTCTCGTCCTTGACAACCCGTTTGTCTCGGGGAGAGCGTCCAGTTTTTGCTCCGGAAAGTGTAGCCAACGCTCCGGTTGCCGTTATGAACGATCCTTTCTCGTACTTAATAGCTTGCTCATACAGCTCTGAGCCAAATTAAAATAATAATAATTTAATATTTAAATAGAGCAGATAAGATTTGGAGAATATATATATATAAAAAAAAAAAAAATACCAGCGGGGGAGAGGTTGTAGAGGATGTGGGTGAATTTGAGCGCACTGTCACTGATATCAAAAACTGTTGGAAGCAAAGTAATGTGTTCGGGGTAGTGATAGACGTGTGTTCCCTTCTCTGCCTTGGTGGCTGGGTCTCCTTTCACCACTTTAGGCCCAGTCTCCCTCGTCAAAGAAGCCAACGATGCACTAAAAACGACAAAAAATGGTTACAGCTGATGCTGATGGTGTGTGAATATTGTAAAAACTAAAAATATATGCAGTGTGTGAACAACTAATTAGGTACCTGATGGATTTAAGTTGCTGCCTCTGGCGTTCCTCTTCTGAGAGAGTGGCGAAAGGACCTTGCGATTGCGATGATGCGGCGGGGGTGGAAGGTGCTGACCTTTTCTTCTGTAAAGAATGGAGCTCGTGAATGGTTTGGGCTCTCACCGGCGGGGTGCTGTCGTCGTGGCACACTTGGGAATCCGTTGGGTTGATGGTGGTTTGGATCATTGGCAAGCCTCGACGCCCAGTGTTAGATATATTTCTCGTCAATCTCACATCGGATACGTTTTCTGTTATTGTCTCCATTTCCAAGTGATAATCGACGCAATTTGCAAGTCTTCAACAATGGTACAGCAACGCTCAGTTGTCTATGCTCTTTTTATATGAATGAATCAGCTTCAGTTTACCACCCTTTGTGGTTTGCCTCCCCGGTTAAGTTTACCGGGGTTTAATTAATGTAATAAATAATCAATAATAAGTTATTCACTTCCTTCCAAAATAAAAATTAAGTTATTCACTAAAATATATTGAGTTGTTTTTGTAAATAGTCACCTTGCTTATTCAATTAATGTCAGATTATTTTTTAATTTATTATTTTTAAGTTTTAAACACAATTTTAAATTGTTTTTTTATTAACTTAAAATATAAATTTTAATTCATTAAAATTTATTTATATGAAAATTATAAAAATTAATTAATTGTATAAAAAATAATCTTATGAGTAAAAACAAAATGAATGTAAGACTAACTTTTTTACTTGTTTATAAAACTATTTTCACATAATTTTTATTACATTTGTATTTTTTAGAATATTATATAATTTTTATGTAAATAAATTTAATTATATAATTTTTGTGTCTTAAATAAATTAAAAAATATTTAAAATTATGTTTAAAAGATAAAAATAATAAATTTTATGAAAGAACTAACATATTATTAATTAACTATATAATGAAATCATTTTAAAAATTAGAAGATCAATTTTAAAATAAAAAATAAATTAAAAAATTATTTATATATTTTATCTCAAGTTATATAAAAAAAAATTAAATGATACTTTGATATTTATAAATAAAGCATCTAAATTTTTTTCTATCAAATTAGATGAAATGAAATAGAATACAAATTTCTACTTTTCCCAGTTTCCAAAAATAAAAAATTCCCAAAATTCTCCCAAACCAATCAACAATGCAGGCCTGGTAGCAACAAGGCAACACAAACGAGACCTTAATGATTAAGGGCAATATCAAAATCAAATTTTAATTCAAAAAACGAAAAGAGCCATGGCTTTCAAATTCCAACATCCATCCGATTGCGGTGACTCAAGCAAATAGCGAAGCAGAATGTTCCTATTTACTGAACCTTAATATCACGTGAGAGATTGAGGATGTGAGGAGGCAAATACTGTTTGACAGAGTTGAACACATCAGGATTGAACTCCATTTGAAGATCCTCAAAGTTTTCAGGCACATGCAGATTCAGGTTTTGGCTCGAATGTTGAGTTGGTTTCTCCAAACTAATTTTTGGGGTCATATTTCCGAAAAAAAGGAATTCTTAAAAAATGTTATTAAAGAGAGGTATATTAGTGATATTGGTGGTGTAAATAAGAATCGCGTTAGCCCATTTTTATTTTTCTCGGTCTCTATTGCATTTCGAGCATGGGTTTATATTTCTTTCCCATTCTATTACTCCTGATAATAGACTTGGGCCCATTCTATAACTCCAATTTGGAGCTTCAAAGTCCGTTTCTCTTTGAACAGAAAAAAAAAAAAAGGTTTTCTGTGAGTTTGACTAAAACTAATCTAAATTTCAGAATCACCTCATTCCTATCGAATGATTTCCTAGCGTGGTACGTGTTTCGTCCCACGATTTCACAGTCTATGTTAACGTAGGAATAGATCCTCTCATCTCATGTTCCTTTTCTCTGTGTTTGAAAAAAATATAAAACTCGATTATCTCCACTGCATAGAGGAGAAAGTATTAATAAATTTCATTACACCACCTATCATAGTTGTTCTTACCAAGGTCTGAGTTATCAGTGGACTTATCTGGTAGATGTGCAGGGCCAATTTGGTTGGAAGGACAATTCCAACACTCAAATTAAAATATGATAGAAGAATAAATGATGAAATAAAATTATACCTTTTGATTCTTATTAGAGGGTTTATATAGACGAAGATGATGTCCCTTTATTTTAGTTTAGCCCTCTTTGGAAGTTGGTTTTTTAGAGTTATCAGAGTGCCTGTTGTACACAAGAAACTGCCGGGTACAGAACATGTGAGTTTGTTCAAATTATAGGTTCTTTTCAGTACAAATCAATATCTTTGTGCACCGTATTCATTTTTTTTAATTTATAAAGTTAATAATAGTTAACTATGTGTTATGTAAATACTAATTGAAAACATGATAATACAAGATAAATTAATAAAGAGGCCACGTTGAGCAAGCAAAGTGCAGTGTTTAGCAAATTTTGCGAGAACTGCTAATTTCACTGAAAAGGTCTACTTGTGATGCATAACTAGCAATGCAGTCATACATAATCAGTTCAATTCTTCTTTTTTGGGGTGTCCTCCAAAATCTCGTACTATGTAATCTACATTTACATCAGGCTATCTTGAAAACATTTGAAATAGGCGATTTTGGCGCTTGACACTCAAGAATACTTGGAGCAATGAAAAAAAAAAAGGGGCAAACTACGTGTTGCAATTAGTTACTCTGTTACTTCATGATGATAAATTATTTTAAAAAGTAATCATACTAGCAGAAGACAAATGCAACAACAAATATAAAGAGGTAAGGATCAGAATATTAACTGGAAGAAGCTAAGCAGCTTTATTTTATTTTAGTTTGAAATTTATAATAATATTTTTAAGTATGAATTGCCATACCAAATTGTGGGTCGTGCATAGTTGGAAGTAGCTGGCTACATAGTGCACACGCTAAAGATATGGAGAAGAAGAATGAGAGGGGGAGAAGTGTCTTGGGATGTACCCCATGGGACGTACATAAATGGAAAGAAGGTAATTTAAAGCAAAAGACTTGCCAATGATAATCAGAAATGATAATTTGAAACAAAATTTGGAAGCAGAGAGGATTAGTGAGGTGGTCAGAAAGACATGTGTTGAAGCATATTTCATCAGCTTTTGAAAGGCAGACAGAAAATGCTTAATTGATAAGGCTGAAGGACAAAGGCCCGATGGCAGTATATACAGATGTTAGGCTTTGATAGACTTATAGCAGCAGTTGAACTGATATCAAGGCAAGACTGTCGGTACCGTATACAGATGTTGGGCTTTGATGGCCTATTGCCACCCGTTGGACTAATATTTCTGAATCAACTTGACAACTTGCTTGGGTTTCGTAATCAAACCATGGTTGCCCATTTTCCAATTTCTTTTCTTAATTATATCTTCTTTATCCTTAAAATGGAAACTTATTGTTGCTCTTCGCAATTGAAGATCATCACTCCAAGCAATATATTGTTAATTACTTCTTACCAAACGTTTTAGGTGACTTCAAATCAAAATTAAAGATCATATATATATATATATATATTGTTTTATCTTATTTTCTTTTTTCACTTACCCAAATAAGTAGATTTTTTTCTTTTATTTTTATCTATTGGAATAACATTTCTCTTCTACTTTATTTTTCTTTATCTTTTTTTATTTTTTTCATTCCTTTCCATTTATTTAACTCTCTTTGCTTCATTATGTGATATTTTTTTTTATATTTTCTCTATTCCAAATATTCTCTACTATTGTTTCCCTTGATTTTATTAAGATAATTAAGTTTGTTTTCATGATTTTTTTAATTTTAATTACTATTTTAAAAATCAAACTGAAACCGTCCGTACAACTGGTATAGTGACGAGTCACAGTACATACAGACCCTTAACTAGTTAACTACATGAAACAAATGGGAATGACTTGGCAACTGTGACTACAAATACAATCCCAGGACTTTCTCAGGTAAATTTGAGGCAAACAAATCTGAAATCCCAATCAGCAATGTCCATCTTATCTTATCTTTTCTCTTTCAATGACTATCAGGAAGATTTTTTACATTGATTGTCGATATATATGGTTTTTCCTTGGCACACGTCCCTTGTATAAGAAGCAAACCGAGTTTGTGGCAAGAAAAAAAAATGTTCCAATAAAAATAACTACATTGGAGTGTGTTAACGTTTAAAATAATGTGAGAATTACTTCTATGAAATAAAACAATCAAACCCTGAGTATTGTTAATTTTCTTATTCTAAGTTATCAAATATTATTTTAATTTCTCTGCAGTCTAGTTTGTGTATTTAACTTCTTTCTTTCTTTCGTTTCAGTGTCTTATTAATTATTTTTATTTTTATTTCCTTCTTACTTGCCTCTGTCCCCTTATCATATATATATTTTTAATTAGAATAATTCTGGATCGAGTGTTCAAAAATTAATCCACCAGATACTGAGGGTTTTTTTTTTTAAAAAGAATTTATCTTTTTTAATATATGTGTTTTTATTCAGATGGATCAAAAATAAAATTTTACATATATTTAAAAAATAAAATTATCTATCATATTTGCGATGTTGGTTTTTTCTTATCATATATACATTTTAAGATATGTGTGTCTTTATTTTAAGACATGTGTGTCTTTATTTATGTATGTTTTTTATTAAGTATTGTCCATTATTTTTACAAAAGATTCTGAGTTCCACCATAAATTCAACGTTACATTAAGATCAGCTCATACTCAATTGCTTCTATTAGTTTTGGACAAGTATTTTCAAATATTTGTGATGAATTAAAAATAAATATTTTTATTAAGAATTAGTATTGTTATATTTTTATTTTTATTTTTATTTTTTATGCACTCTCAATGCGTTTTCTGATAAAAACATTTTATTATTATTTCCTCAATACTAATTAACAAGTCCCTTAATTTTATTTATTTTATGCATATCCATTTTTCAACATATATGTGCGATTATTCTGAGTAAAACATATTGATAAATGACAATGATGCTTAAATTGATATTTTTTTTTTACTAACTATATCTAAAAATGTAATTGTGTGATTAACAATTTCAAACAAGAGTGATAGTTAATAAAAGCAATTTTCAAATTCGTTGTTCTATAATTTGGACTTTTGATATTATTAGAATTTACTTTTTATTAAGTCTTATAAGGAGGAGTAAAATAAAATAAAATAAAAACACAGAAAACAAATCTATTAATTTTTAACCATAAAAAATCATAATTTTTTTACGATTTTTGATAAACCTCCACAACATTATATGTTTTAACAGTTTCAAACTGTGAAAAAATGATAAGTTAATTCATCACAAAATTTTAATTTCAATCATACAACATTGTTAATTTTTGCACAATTTTACGTGAGAAGTAAAATGTATGGATTCCACCACTTTTTTTATTTCTTATTTATTTTTCTATTTTACATTCCTTTCTTCATCCTTTCAACAAAATTAAATATATTATAAAAAAAACTTATTATGATATTGAGAAAGTTTGACACTTTCAACAATGACTATGATTTTAACACATATATTCAAAAAGAAAAACAATAACTTTTTTTAGTCATTTTAGTAACATAGTCTAATACTTTTTTTCAAAAACTTCTAATCTCTCTTTCACCTTTAGTGGTTAGCTAGAGAAAGTAAAGATAAAATGAAATAGAGAAATGAGTGATTGGATAAGAGATAGTACAAATTACTAGATGTTTTTGGTTAAATTTAAGCTTAAAATGTAGAATTTGACAAAAATTGAACACTTTATTTTTCTAAACCGTTTTTAATCTCAACAAGTGATAGTCTTATTTGGTGGATTGAAGTGAGTTTAAGTGTATTGTGCATGATTTAGTTAAAGAGGGCGAAACTATTGCTAGCAACGAATGTAATACTCCAATTTCAATTTCGAATTCACCCAAAAAGACATATTCATATTAAAGAAGAAAACAAAACAAATAAGCAAAAAACCATCTATTTGAAAACGGTTGCACAAGGTAGAAAATTAAGCATAACAAAGAGGGAGGAATGGTGTATTAGCATATCCACATATCTTGATATTGAATTCCATTACAATTGCTTCAATGTTGTGTTAGTGTGTTTTTTCAATGAGAAAGGTGTAGACAAATAAGATAAATGAGAGAAATGACAGAGTTGAAAGTAATAAACAATGGTCTCTAGAAGATGAAAAAAAAGAAAATAATTACATTACAAAAAGGACAACAATGACATAACTAGCCCCTAATGTAATGGCAGAATTTCATTTCAAGTTTTTAAATTATATTGAAAAACTACATTTGAGATTCAAAAATTGAATGAAATTTAAATTATATAATTAGTTTAGTCAATTCGATTTTAGATGAAAAAATTCTAAAATTAAAACTGACCATTCGTACCTAATTGAAACAATTTTTTACTCGTCCAATTCATTTCAACCACCTAAATTTATCTATTTTTTTTCTTTAGATAATTTGATTTAGGGTTGAGTTTTGGATCTTTGCTTGACCAATGAGATAAGGTCAAGTCATGTACCCAATGCAACTATAATGACATAAGGTGGAGTTTGGATAGTGACAAATGAAAAATCTAATGGCATGTGCTTTATTTAAGAAAAAAACTAGTGATAATTTTTTCTTTTTTACCCAAAAAAATTTAAAAAGAATCATCAATAAAGTGATTTTATGAGAAAAATCACAATTTTATTAGGATCTCACCTTTAAATTATATTGAACGTAAATCAACATAAAAATTCTTTCATAACACATAGAATAAAATAAATTCACCATTTTAACAACCATACTCATTTATTAACATTGTATTACACTTTGTATTGTGTTTCTTATTTATACCTTTTTAATTTAAATACATTTGTGTTTGATGTTTATACAATTTAATACTTTTATTATTTACTTCATCCAATTTTAATGTTTTATAAGTGTTATGGGTATTATTTAAAAAATAAAAACATTATACACATTTTTTAGCCTAATAATTAACATAAATTTTAAAAATTAATTATAATAGAAAAAATATACATAATCATTAAAAATGATTAAACTAACTTATTGATTACAAGTGTGATTTTTGAATTATGTTCTCTTTACTAGACAGAAAGATGAAAGGGAGAAAGAGAGGAATGTGAGTGTGGATAAAGCATGTGCAGCACCCGCCAATAAAAACTGAAAGAAATCTCTCGTTGTACACACATAACCTTCCTTGTTTGCATCGAACAAGGCCACAGGCACACGCCCAGTGAGTAGTGAGAGAGAGAGAGAGAGAGAGAGAGAGAGAGAGAGAGAGAGGTGGGTCAACGTTACAGAACTCAATTTCCCCTTCCCTCTTCTCCCTCTCTCTGTATTCTAGGGTTAGCGCTCTGACACAACAATGGCCGTTTCTACCACCTTCTCCGGCGCCAAATTGGAGTCTCTATTGCTCAAATGCTCTTCCTCTTCCTCTTCCTCACCATCGCCTTCAGGGGCAAAATCCATTACTTTTCTCGGCCACAACAGAAGAACTCTCGTTCAGAGAGGGGTTATTCGCTGCGATGCTCAGGCTTCAAATAATGCTATCACTCTCTCCGCTCTTGAGCAGCTTAAGAATTCTGCAGCTGATAGTAAGTCCCTTTATCATTTCTTATTTACATTTTCCCATCAATGCTTCCCGTAATTGCGCTGAATTTTCTTATTTCTATTTTTTCCCCTTATCGAATAAAACACTCTCGCGGTTTAAACTTGACTTTTCTTTCTGCTACTTGTCAAAATAATGCTAAGCACGGGCATTAGTCTTAGGACTGCGGAGAATTTCTTCGCACTCTCTCCTCTGGAATTATATCTCTGTTGGGCGATCACACTGTTTGATCTAATTGTAGATTACTTTCGAAAGCTTGAAATATTACAAACATTGCAGCTTTACCTGGAATCATATCATTACTGTTTGATTAGTATTCAGGCTATTCCCGTGGTATTTTAAGGATCAAGTTTTGCACCTTAACGTTTTCTTCTTTTTTATTTTTTGTCGCTGATGATTTTGAACCTGTTTGCTTCACTCAAGGAGAGCTATTTCTGTTCGTTATGCTTCTCTTCTCTATTTCATATTTGTTTTGCAGACTGCACTTTTCATTTACTGGTCATTGCTGATTATGTTGTTAAAATAACTAACCAATAAATAAAAGGAAATGGAGTTTGAAGGTTCAATTGATTGGGATTTTTGTGCTCCATGGCTGGAATTATGTAGCCTATACTTATACCCAAGGAAATAAAGAAAGGGAGGACGACATGACTTTCGTGGCTTTCCTTGGTTGATTTGTGCTGGTTAACTATCTGAAACTTGCTAGTCCCAACTTCGAAATAATTTATGCAATTAACTTTAACAGGGTATACAAAGGAAAGGAGCAGCATTATTGTCATTGGGCTTAGTGTGCACACTGCACCTGTGGAAATGCGTGAAAAACTTGCCATTCCAGAAGCAGAATGGCCTAGAGCTATTGCAGAGCTGTGTAGTCTTAATCATATTGAAGAAGCAGCTGTTTTGAGCACCTGTAACCGGATGGAGATATATGTTCTTGCTCTGTCTCAACATCGTGGTGTCAAAGAAGTCATGGAATGGATGTCAAAAGTAAGTGTCAAGTTTATTTCACAAATGGTATTTGTAGTGCATTACTAAATATTTAAAGTGCTGTTCTTTTTTGCAGACAAGTTCGGTCCCTGTTTCAGAGCTTAGCCAGCACCAGTTTTTACTTTACAACAATGATGCCACACAGCATCTTTTTGAGGTATCAGCAGGTCTTGATTCTCTTGTTTTGGGGGAAGGTCAAATCCTTGCTCAGGTTAAGCAAGTTGTCAAAATTGGACAAGGAGTTAACGGCTTTGGGAGAAACATTAGTGGCCTATTCAAGCATGCAATTACTGTTGGGAAAAGGGTTAGAACTGAGACTAATATTGCTTCTGGGGCAGTTTCTGTGAGCTCAGCTGCTGTTGAATTGGCCTTCATGAAGCTGCCTGAAGCCTCACATGATAATGCCAGGATGTTAGTTATTGGTGCTGGCAAGATGGGAAAGCTTGTGATCAAACATTTGGTGGCAAAAGGTTGCAAAAAGATGGTGGTTGTCAATAGAACTGAGGAGAGAGTTGCTGCAATACGTGAAGAACTGAAGGATATTGAGATCATCCACAAACCCCTTTCAGAAATGCTCACCTGCGCAGGTGAAGCAGATGTAGTTTTCACCAGTACTGCATCAGAAAACCCGTTATTCTTGAAAGATCATGTCAAAGACCTTCTTCCTGCAAGTCAAGAAGTTGGAGGCCGTCGCTTTTTCATTGATATCTCTGTTCCCCGGAATGTGGGTTCATGTGTCTCAGGCCTTGAGTCTGTGCAAGTTTACAATGTCGACAACCTCAAAGAGGTTGTGGCTGCCAATAAAGAGGATCGCCTAAGAAAAGCAATGGAAGCACAGGCAATCATTGCTGAAGAATCTAAGCAATTTGAAGCTTGGAGGGACTCTCTGGAAACTGTTCCTACTATTAAGAGATTGAGGGCTTATGCCGAAAGAATCAGGCTTGCTGAGCTTGAAAAATGCTTAGGTAAGATGGGTGATGATATACCAAAGAAAATACGGAGAGCTGTGGATGATCTTAGTCGGGGTATAGTGAATAAGTTGCTTCATGGTCCAATGCAACATTTAAGGTGTGATGGGAATGACAGCCGGACTCTTAGTGAGACGCTGGAGAACATGCATGCTTTGAATAGGATGTTCAACCTTGAGACTGAAATATCTGTTTTGGAGCAGAAGATTCGAGCAAAGGTGGAACAAAACCAGAAATGAAATTCAACACCAATTTCATTAATCATATTGATTTATTTTTTCCATTAGAATAAGAGGAAACATACATCCTCACTGTTTGGGATTAATAATCCTGTAAATTAGTTGCATAGTTGAAACTGCTGAAACCTCCATGGGGTCCCTGCGTCTGCTTGGCCTAACTCGTTTGTGTTTTTGGGTCATGTGTTTTTACCTGTTCTTCCGCAGCTTTCTGTCTTTGTATTATACAAAATGAAGTGTCTTGGTGAGCTTTGTATTTAACTTCGAATAATATTTGTATAAGATGTGTCCCCGAATCGGGAAAGTTAATTTTAAGTACTGAGTTTCTAATTTCTGTTCTAGAGACATGATTGGTTTTGCATATCTAGTGTCTTTCGCGGCACTGGATTATCGGATTTCCCCAAAGGGACTTCTTGGTACAGGTTTATTCACAGCTATAATTGCTCACTTTCTAACTCTTATCGATTTCATAAACCATATATTTGGAACCAATCACTGGTTTATCTATAAGCATGATTCTCGGAGTGCTTCTTTTTTGTGTTGTACACGGTTAGAATAGCAATCCCGACTTTAGCGAGGAATTATGAAGCTGAGTTATACAGTTATTTTACCTCTACATTGAATAGTGGCCCTGCTACCAATGGCTAGCTAAAGTAATGAAATTACAAATGTTTGTAAAAGTGGGGGGCATCACGTTTAAAATAAAAGAAAAGTAAGTGACAAATCTAGAAAAATAAATTACTCTATCGGTCCATTAGCAATTCAGCATGGCGGATAATTCACTTCAGAACTGCAGTGGTGAAAGAGCTTCAAAAAGTATACTAATGAATGTGTTGTTAATATTTTGTTTTTATGAATATTCCTTTCTTTGTTTGTCTATTTCAAAGAAAAATTTTATTTTTATTTATGTATTTATTTACTTATAAGACAGCATTATCATATTCTCAAATGTCATCTAATTTTTATATGTTTTATACACATATCTTAAATGAAAGTAAAAAAATAATAGAAGAAATGTTAGAATAATAGATTAGAGAGAAATTAATTAATAAAATATATTTTAATAAAAAAAATGGAAGACAAATAATTTTGATATAAATAAAGATATTGATTGTATTTTCAATTTGTGCGTTACTACCTTAAAAGACAAATAGAAAAAGAACAAAGCAGTATATTCTTTATGCTCTAGAATATTTACTGTTTAAAATAATTTCAAAGTAGATCCTTGACTCCAAACAGAGTAAAACAACTATACTTAAGGCACACTTGCTCAAATACTAAAATTACAGAGCTGCTACAAGCCTTGGGTATAAATCATGACGTGTCATTTGAAAAATCCCACACCATTTGAGAGCCAACCATCTTACATTCTCGTGACTGAACATTAGAGCACCATCACTGCAAATTAAGAAAGGAACGTTGGTTTGGATTCAATGATTAAACCGCAAAGGCACAAGGCCGGAGCTTGGCAATTGGCAGGGTAGAACAATAGCAACGCGTAAAATATCGACTAAGCCTTTAAGTTAGGCAATTAAATTATTTGTCAGTATGTTTTGTTTGTATTCTTGGGATCACATAACTAACATTTTTCCATGCCGAGTTCGAATAAGAGAAAAGTTGGAACCATAGTACTCTCACAATTTGTAATGCCTATTTTCGTAGATTAAGATACAAAGTGCAGTGAAATACTGAAATTAATAAATTACTGTAGTATAGTGCTTTTATCTTCTTTTTTTTATAAAATTATACTCTTTAAATCACGGGACTTGATTATTATGAGATATAATTAAACTTAATATATTGTTCTATGACAATCTTATGATTTTATATAAATATTTCAAATTATTAAAAGATTATGATATATGATGTCAAACTTTTATCCAATTTATGCTTTGTGATTTTTAAAATTTTAAAATTAAATTGTTAAATATTTGTTAGATGCTCACGGACATCACAGCCGGATTGTAAAATGTAAATGGTACTCCCCTGTCCCCTTGTTTTCATTTTGGGTCCATGGGCGAAGAGAACAACCGTTTGAATTGTGAAACGTGGGCTTAAAACTCCCCACAAGAAGAATTGAAAATCAATCTTATTTTGCCATGCAAATGCGATCTCCATCGAGTCCTGTACACAGAACAATGGTCCCCCCTACAATACTATATTTGTTTGATCTTTATATAGCTGCATTTCACCACTTTTTTTATACTACACTTAATTATTTTTTCATATTAGTTTGTCTTTAAATTAGCACGAATTAGAATAATATTATACCCTCTTACAATATACATCTTTTTAATTTTCTTTATAAAGAACGTAGTGAACAAACATACTAAATACATTTATATCCTGAAATCATAAAGAATGTTGTAAAAAGATGTGTAAAGTTGTTGAATAAGTCGTCAATTTGGTCCCTCAGTAATTTTTAGTAATAAAATTATGTAAGTAATTATTCATGTATTCAATATCCATTGATTTAATTCCTAAGTTAATATATTTTACTAATATTCATTCAAGAACCAATTTAATTAAAAGATTTTTCAAAATTTGAAAGATTACTTAACATAATTTTTAATATTTGGACGAATATTTATACAATTTTATTTTAGAGCCAACTTAAAAAGGAGGGTAATATTTCAAGGATGAAATAGAGTTTATTCTAAAACATATTATCGGACATTGTCAGTACAAATTCACATATATAATTTGATTGTTGAAAATTGTTTATATGTAATGTTTTTAACTACTTTAAATAGTATAGTTGATTCAGTTAGTTTTTTTTTTGTTTTTTAACACAAAGAAATTGTTTTAATTGATAACATATAAAGTCTTGGCCTCTAGGGTCTATAACCCATAGGTTTGTTTATATAGCGCAACATTAACTGACATAATAAGCAGGCTCCCTTGGTGAGGGTTGGACCAGAGCAAGTTAAAATGGCTACAGCGTTTTTGTTTTTGCGGTAGCTGTCTGAGGCTGAGGCTGAGGCTGAGGCTGAGGCTGAGGCTATGTAACGCTGCCAAGAATAAACCGTAACAGCACCGGGCCAAGAACAAGACGGCCAGATAGTGATGGATTGGACAATTGAGACACTTAATTGGGCTCCACACCTGACATCTCTGTTCAAGATCCTCCTTTGATGCTAACTAACTAAAATGGCCATCTCTCCATTTATGATCCAACCCTAGCTATCTCATTATGCCAATATGTAGAAGTTCCCAGCCCACCAAATAGCTGGAAATTTGTTGTCAAACGGACCAAGCTAAGCTTCCTGACAGGGACCATTCCAATATCACTTTTGAATCTTACAAGCAATTTATGAACACAACAGCCTATAGCCTCGACTTAACCTCTATTATTCTTACTCAACATCCACCTTGTAAATTTGGACTTCGCAGCTATAACTTTTTTCAGCTACCTGGCAAATATAAATCCCATTGCTTCCTACTAGTTAAATAATTTTAAATTTTCAACTGACTAGCACATATATCATAAAATTTCATCATCTATAAATATACTCTCAAGTATAAAATTCACTACCAAATCCAGTGTGTACAATGATGGCTTTTTTTATTTTTACTTTTATTTTTCTGTCACAATAGATGCATACCCAAAGCTAGTATAAATTCTCCGTCCAACACGGATTAGGTTTATCTCTTCTAGCTAGGAGGATATCCTAGTGTTAGCTTGGGAAATCTCATTTTCCACGAATGAGGACCTATTTCCTTCCGTCCTTTTACCACCTTAAAAGGCACAGTGTTTGTGTTTCTATCTTATCCGTTTTTTTTTTTTATTTTTTTTTTATCACGAATCACAGTGTTTCGCTCATGATTGCATTTAACTTTGGGCCCCTTGAAATTTTAATTCTGAATTGCCAAGGTAAGGTGCTCGGATAAAAGATGAAAAAAACTGAAAAAGAATGATGTTGCTATGGAATGTAATCATTTGTTCATCATTAAGTTATGTCTTCTGCCATGTTTTTCATCCAAAATATTATTTTAGCCCCGTTCATAGTCCGCTACTTAATCATTAGCGGCACAAACCCACTACATTAAAGGGCAACCAAAATCTTAACCTTGACAACATCCATTTCCGAAAAGCCAACATAAAGAAAGAGAAAGACTTAATAAATTACTACTACTACTACTACTAGTACAGTGACATTTACAACTTTCTACCCTTCATATCATAAACTGGCGATCCCAACATGGTAGCAGCATTTACCGAAGCAGTTCTAGTTGAGTGTTCTGGGTTCTGATCTTGAAAAGCAAATGATTAAAATTGGAAAACAAAGACTGTATATAAAAGGCACAAGACAAAAAGACATGTTGGAAGAAGCAACCAATGAATTTCTCCCATTATAAGGTGGGGCATACCCCATTATATAACTCCCCCACCCCTTTCTCTATGGTCATCTTCCAATGCAGAAAGGGCCGCGCCGTCTGCTACCAGCTTGTCCCCATTCCATTCTACTATCATGCCCCATCCCCTTTTGTTCTCTTCTCTCTCTCTCTAATATGCCTCTACATTTTTTAACCAAAAAAAAAAAATAATAATAATAATAATTTAAAAAAGAAATAATTAAAACCTAGCGTTTTCGAAGCCGTGCAAGTCGCTGACTCTATTCAAAGACTTCTTCATCATTGCCATCTTAGCCAGCTTCTCAGCCGCTCTCCAAGCTGAAGTCGGCGTAAGCGGCTCGCCGTTCTCGTCCAGGAGCGTCATGACCTCTCTCTCACTCCCTCTTCTCCGCTGATGCATAATTTGCTGCTGCTGAAGCTGAAGCTGAAGCTGCTCCGGCACTTGTTCATGCTGTCTCCGCCAATGAAGGTCTGCCAGCTCAGCCTCTAAGCTGCGCACATATTCCTGAGCCGACGCGGCACTGGAGTGCATGAGAAGTGCACGCGCGGAGGCAAGTAAATGATGAGCGCTGGTGAAGTCAGCGTTATGCTCAACTAGCCTCCTAGACTCGGCAATGGCTCGGGTAGTTATGAAGAGATTCCTGAGCCTCTGAATCCTTGTACCGGAACAACGCACACTCTGGGGCGGCGGCACCAGAAGACCCTGTTCCCTACCGTATACGATCTCCTGGCTAGCAGGGTCTTTATACAGGCACCGTACAGTCATCACGTGGTGGGACCCACTTCCTGACATCGCGGGAACTCTCAACTCCACTAACAGCTCCCTCTCTTCTTCGGCGTACAAATCGCCCAGCCGCACCGCCCCTGATCTCAGCAGCGTGGGCCTTCCACTGCACGAGTAAATTGCGCACATCTCAACAGACTCCGACTCAAACCCCACTTGAATCCTCAAGTCCTGAACCACCACGCTCAGTAGCCCACCCACGCACTTCGCAAAAGCGTCCTCTCCCGGTTCCTGGCTGTAACCGCTCTTCGCCCCGAACCCAAAAGCGTGTACCGGAATCTCGATATGCGCGAAACGCGTCGACGACACATGGCTCGACGGCTTCCGCTGATTATTATTACCTCTCTGATTTTGAACCCTCTCTTCTTGACCGTCTGATAAAAGCATCACGCTCGCCACCGGGTTTCTTTCTCTGCGATCTTCTAATACTCTGGTAGCTTTCCTTAACGCATCGCCCACTTTGGAGCCTTGACCGATCACCAGCCGGTCAACGATGCGCCGAGCCACGCGCTGACCTTGAGACGTCATTCTTCGTAAAGGTAAGAGCCGTTTGGAAGTCGCCGAGAAAGCCACGATGGAAAGCCTGTCAGCGGGGCCAAGGGATGAGATAACCAATCGCATCGCGCGCTTTAGCATGTGCAGCTTCGCACCGGTCATGCTTCCACCAACGTCGAGCACGGTGACCAGATCTATTGGCGCTCGCTGCGATGGCGCGGCACTACTCCGCGGCGGAGGTGACGGAGGTGGAGCCTTCACTTTTAAGACCAACGCGTAGGTCTCGTGCGTTCTGGAAGCTGAGATAACCGCGCACTCCGGCATGAGTTTCACCTGAACGGTTCTGGAATCTCCGTCACTGGCTTGCAACGAATCGGAGTATGTTTTTGACGAGGACGGGTTCTTAGGATTGACGAAAAAGCCCTGGAACTCCCCAGGGTCATCATCCTCGTCGTCTTCTGCATTCTCGTCGGCTTCGGGAATGGGAATAATCCTGCTGCCGGAGGTGGGAGAGAGGAGTGGCTCATCGTCGTCGTAGGACCTGAGTGATGAATCGGAATGCTTCTGCGCTGGCTCCAGATGGCTGTAGGCTTTGAAAACGGGAGAGGTGTTTTCTGTTGGCTTTTTGTAGCTGGCATTGGGATTTTCCGCGATCCTGTGGACGACGTCGTTTTGCGTGGCGGGTTCTGGCCCGAGGTTCTTGTGCGCTGCTAGTAGAGGCACGTCTTTCCACGTGGCGTTGCAGACGGGGCATACCAGGCTACCGTGTTTGCGCACATGTGCTGCGATACACGGGAAGTGAAACGCATGACCGCATTCCGCAGTGTAAATCGCCGTACCCTGTCCCGTCTTCACGCTGTTCAAGCAAATTCCACAGCTACTCTGCTCATCCATAACAAATCACAGTCATTTAGTTAACTAATTAATTATTAATACTCTTTAACATAACATGGGAATAATAAAAACATAAGATACCCTGAATTTGAAGCTGTTCTTGAAGAGGGAGAGCTTGAGAGGGGAGCGTGGAGAAGTAGGATTTGAGACTGATAGCGTTTTAGGGGACTTGATTGCGGCTCGGGTGGTGTTCTTGCTTTGAACTCTGGGGCTTTCATTTACAGTAACTGTTTGAGAAGTAGTTTCCTCTATTGTTGTACAACGCAAGCGTGGAGTGGAGGGGTTGCTGCCTCCGGAGAGAAAACCCAATCGGGCACAGCTTCTTGGGCTCGGGCTCGGGCTCGGGCTTCCCGGCTGTTTATCTGATATGGTAGATGCAGGGTCGCGGGTGCAGAAGGCTCTTCTCCAACCAGTACCCATCTTTATACACTGAGAGCTACTCCACAGGAATATATTATATAATCTGCTACTGCTACTGCTAAGGACTTTTTTCTATCGCATTTTATTTATGCTTTCCTCAAAGGGAGGAGAAGATAGTGAAAAACCAAGTTTTGTTTGTTATGATCAATCTGAAGGTGGCACAGAAGACAAACGAATTTGGCTAGAGGGACGTGGGATCAAACGAAAAGTAAAGCTAAGAGACAAACTAAAGCGATGGATTCAGATAAAAAGAGATACTCAGGGCAGGGAGCCAGGGTTAGCTCTTTTGATCTTCTCTCTCTCCTCTTTCGTTTATATTGAGAAACGCAAAAGATCTCTGCAATTAAACGCCTTGAGAGAGATCCGTCTCTCTTTCTCTCTCTCTTTCTCTATCTGGCTGTCTGTATATGTGCAATGTGTAATGTGTAATTTGTACAAAAAGGAAAGGCTCTCTTCGGCTGCACATATATATATATATATATATATATATATATATCGTGGTGCTTTTGGAAGGAGAATCGTGACGACAATTACCATCTACGAGTAATAATTAAACAAATCAAAGCTAAATCACATGTTTTACTTTACAAAAACTATACACTTTTTACCGCGATAACTGCCACATGTTACTTGTCGCTTTTTCTAACAATCTAACTAATCATTAATCATCAGCGTCATTGATTAAGAAGCATTTAACATATTTTAAAAAATTATTAAATAATTTATATTCTTTTAACATATTTGTGAGTACTAACAAAACTAGTAAATATTTTATATTACGTACTTTATTTTTTGGGTATAATTTGAATGTAAAGATCAAGGACTAAAGAACGAAACGAGATTACTGCATAGAACTTGAAGGAATTAAAATTTTCATATTTGAAAATTAAAATATAATGTATTTAATAAAAATATTAAATTTAAAAGATAAAGATCATGCGATGTCTAACTTTTAAGTAACTCAAATATTCATCTTATTTGCACTTTTGATTATCTTAAGTTGTCTCTTAATTTTTTAAAATGATTACGCCTTAGTATTTTAAATTCAAACAAAACAATAAATTTCACCGCAAATAAAAAATAATCTAGGATTTTTATTCTTTAAACTCTAACTTCATTTTATACTTCTCGTTCAAAATTTGTAAAAAAATTATTGGTAAACGACTTATAAATATCTATGAAAATGTTCTTTGGACTCTATGGCATGTTTTAGTCTCAGTGAATCTTTTATACTCAACTCATATAAACATTTTACTCAGTAAAAAAAAGCATTTTATATTTTTCCTTCAAATTTTTTCTTTAACTTTCTCACACAACATTTATCACATTTTTTCCCATTTTTCAATGAGTATGTACTTTTAAAAGTGTAAAACAGTACTAAAAAGTATACAATAAAAATTTATAATAATTTTTATACACAAGAGAGAAATAAGAAAGTGTACAGTAAAGGAAATAACATGATAGAAAAATAAAATACAAAAACAATTATAATAAAAAATTATTAATGTTACGTGGTTTGGCCTGTAAAATAATCAGTCAACGACCACTAGCTATTCTTATCATTTATGATGTGAATTTTTTATTATGCCACCAGAGCTTGATCATCACCAGTATCATTCATCACCGATCTGTGAGGACGCAAGTTGATAACCGAATAGATATTATAACGCCTGCTCTACTCAGCCCCCATGCACACCACCTTGTGAGTTGTGTTGTGACACCTCCATATATAACGACACGTGCCTTACAGTTCTCCAGTGTGATATCGATTTGATTTGATTCCCGGTTTATCAATTCCACAGTAAACAAAATTCACAGGTAACAGCTGCAACTCAAAAATACTCCGTGTACTCGAATGTACTTCTAGTCCCACCTCTGATCAATTGTTGGCCGTTTGATTCGTCAAATCCTCAGCGAACACACATCAAAGTGGGACCACTGAGGGAGATTCAGTCTGTACCCATTCCAATTTTTATCACTGAGTGTGACTATGCATATACTCATTGCAGTAGACTGTGAATTGTTCGTGGAGTCCAAATTTACCATGACATTAACCTCGGATTACAGTGTGGTAATTTTGATAAACAGTAAAACCTAGATGTCAGTTACCCCAACTTTGGAGTAGAGTAGACTGGTACTATTCCATGCACGTCTCAGCTCAGCCGGAGCGTAGAATAGAGTACAGAAAGATGAAACAGTAATTAATTTAATTGCCTTAAAAAAAACTAAGAATTACTACTACAATATAAAAGACTCACTGATCAGACATCCACATGACCCGTCCTTTCTTGGTGTGTCAGTAGTTTGGAGACCTACGCAGAAAGGCCCCCCTCCCAAACAGACCCTACACAAACCCTTACCCATGCCCTTTTCCCTTTATTATCCGCCTCCTACACCACTCTCGCCCTACCCTTCCCTTTATCTATGCATGGCGCTTGCCCTACAACGTCACTCAACAGATTTACCCACACCTAGTTATTTGTTCTAGTAGAGTTCTTGTTTTTTCTTTTTTTTTTATCATGTCATAGTTTAAGTTTTTGGAATGTGTCTACTTTAAATATTCATTGAGATAGTTTTGATACTAGTGATTTTACTATGTTTGAACGAGATTAATGTTGTCTATACCACAAAAGCTAGTAGTTAACAGGAGTCCTTTCTTAATTGTTTACCCAAGGGCATACACGGAAGGGTTTTTTTTTTTTTTTTCCTTCCAAATTTGAAAGTCTTCATTACTGGGATTATTTTAAGGACTTGATGTTTAATAGTAAATTATTTATTAATTATTTGAATTTTGAAGAATAAAAAACTAGGTATAGTCGTTCTTGACAAATGCATAGCCACCAAATTCAACCACTAGGGGTAGATTTCTTAAAGCTAGGAAACCTAGGCGGAGAAGTCACAGCCTCACAGAGGTTGGTACCTTCCCAAAAGGACATAACAGAGAGAGAGATTTGACTGGAAGTGTCATCAAAGAGTCAATAATTTCGACAAGCACGTCGCACGGTTAGGGTGCGACTCTCAACGGCGTTAGGCATATAAAGGTGATGACGTTTTCGTATACTAGTAAGTAGTACCTGTGCTCGTGCAATGCATAGCAAAAAAACAAACCCACTCGTAAAACTGCGTGTGTCAAATCTTAAATTGTCAACTCACTCTTACATGTTAAAATTAAAAATAAAAAAAAAACTACTAATACATATTAAATTTTTAATAATTTAGAAAATAAGTATTATAACTTTTTATAGTTTACAAGTAATGCATTTTTTCATTAATTATTTTACTTTTATTTTTAAAGAATATCTTAAGGTTACTTACTAGTATTTGAAAGTGTTAGTCCCTTAAGGATGAATACCTTAACAAATTAACCTGTATGAAGTAATTTTTATAAACAATATTTAACAACTATTTTTACGAATAAAAAGTATAAAAACCAGGATTTAAATAATAAAAAAGTAAGAATAGTACTTAATAGTAAGAATAGATTAAACAAAAAAAAAACATACAGATATTAAATTGAAAATGTCACAAAAAATATAAGATAAAGATAATCTTTTAAAAAGTTATTGAATTTCAAAATTAAAAAATATAAAAAATAAAGATTACCTTTAAAAAAAAGTCATCAACGGTGGGTAATGAATGATTCCGTGCAGAATGAGAATTTCACTTTCTGTTTTCCTGGCTTTTTTAAGGATGGCTACGATTCTACCTAAAAAGTTTGCTAGGTTTAGCTAAGGTTTAAACCATATTTTGCTCTTTGCCCATGTCTGGGGAGACAACACTCAACCCGTCTGTAAAAACCTAGCTTCGTTTCTTGTTTTCCCGTTTTATTCTGGGGGTGAGGGTTGATAATGAGAATGGATCCGAAAATTAAAGAAATGCTTGATTTTCTTCTCATTTTTTTATTTTAAAATTTGTTTTAGGTTAATTTAGGTTTTAGTTATATTAAAATTTTGGTGTTTTGAGTTTAGTCTTTGTAAAAAAAAAAATTGAGTATGTTTTACTTATATTTATTTGTCATCAACACTTTTGGTGTGTTTGGATGAATAATGATAAAATTGATTTTAAAATAATCTGATTTATATTTGGATATTTTTATTTTAATATTAAGTTAGAAGCAAAATTCAGTATAATTCTTTTTATTCAGCGCAAAAAAAAAATTCTAAAGTTGCTTTAATTTATCAATTTTAGAAATAAAATCAATTCTTTAATGTAAAATAAAAAAGAATATGAACATGTACGTAAAATCACAATAGATGATATTTCAATGTAATTTTGAATAATCTAACATGAAACCAAATAAAATATTTAGTCTTTGTTGTTAAATTTAAACGATTAAGTATTAATATTTTTAGCGAAGTTTGTCATGTAAATATTTTAGGTGATGTGCTAATCATGTGGCAGTTACATAAAACAGTTTTATAAGAACTAAAATAAAAATATTATATATTTAAAATAAAAATTAAAACAAGAAGGTAATGTTTGTAGAGATTAAAATGAGAATGTTACATATTTATACGAGTCAAAAACTTATTTAATCATTTTTTTAATTATTAGTTAGTTTGTTTAAGTTTAAAAATATAATAAGAATTTTGAAAAATAAATTAAAAAAAAAGCAGAATCCGAATTATTGTAACTCTTCAAGCTTTCCACTTTACTTATATTTCTTAAAATATATGTTAATTTATGGAAAATATACTCACTGCATTATACGATTTACTGTTACTTTTATATGGTTTTTGTGGTCCAAATGCTCACTTATATAATTTTTCTCATATATAAAGATTTTGTTTTAACGGATTTATGGCCTTTTAATTCTCATGAAAATAAAGTGCATGAATATGTGTTTTTAACGTATTTTAATGTAAAATATTGATTTGGAGTTGTTGACAAATATTTTTGGATCTTGTTGGATGGAGAATTGAAGATTCAATTCTACATTTATACTTTGGAGAAATTAGACGACAAAGAATAATCTTAGATAAAATTTCTGTAAATATTTTAATGATTAAGTCAATCTTTAAATAAAATAGATGTGAAGGTTTTAGAATAGACGATCATACTAATTTTTAATTTTTCATTATATAGTTAATTGGGTTTAGAAAAAAAAAAAACAATTAGAACATTACAATCACAAAGTACACTGACTTAACCTTAAAGTCATATGCGACGTATTTTTTTTTTTTTTGACAAATATTATAATTTTTAGTATTATTAAAGTAGTTAAAGAAAGTGCCAATAATACTTCATGATACACGAGAAGTATGAAAAGATAAATCATCAAAATAGTTTGAGATATTATTCACAAGATCCATAAAATACATAAAACATAAAAAAAAAATTCAAACTTTAATTTCCTAAAATTTTAAATGAGTAAAACCGCGGAATGGAGCTTTGGCCAAGAAATTTTAGGCTAGAAATACAACGTATTGGACAAAAAGTTAAAGTTGTGAATGATATTGTGAAGATTTGCCACTTAAAGCGAGATTTGAAGATTATAAATCGTAATAAAACTCAAGGTTAAAACAGTGGCTCAATTACTTAACAACAATAGATTAAACTTATTTTTATGTCCTAAAATGGAATTATTAATAGATTTCATGGTTTAAGAAAATTATTCTTAATAGAAACCACATTAGCAGAATTTTGACTAAAAATCTAAAATTAATTAAGAAAATATATTTTTATAATTTCATTTTTATTAAATCATCATTATAATATTTTATGAATTAATTTTGTGGAAAAGTAAATTTAAAACATAGAATTTTTGTTTTTAATTATTTTAAAATTAAAACTAGTTAAATATAAGTTTCTTGTGGAAATAATAAAAGAATGGAAAAACTGTAATTTTATTTTTTTAAAATTTTATTTGAAATTCATTTATTCAAGAT
>JAMLFT010001360.1:0-31350 GCA_026544285.1 Pachyrhizus erosus
TCTAGATTATTATTATTTTAAATTTTTCTTCCTAATTTCTATTTATTTTTCTAATGTTTATATTTAGTCAAGAGTTCTTAATAATATATTTTATTTATACTTACCTATTTACCTCTTTAATTAATTAATTTTAGTTTATTCTATTTAATTCTCTTAATAATTTATAGTTTTTGATTAATTTATTTGAAGTTCTTATCTAATTATGTGTTCTTTTTTCTTACTAACATTCTAGTTATTTATTTATTTTTGTAATTCTAAATTCTATCAAGATTATAAATTCTAATATATGTAAAATTAAAAAAATAGTATGTTACACTTTGAGCTAGGTCCTTCCTATATAATTCCTTCAAAACAAACAAAAATAATAAAGATCAAGCGTAAAAGGGAAATAAAATTAAACTTTAATCCAAACAATTAATTTATTCAAAATTACTTAAAATGAGTACAAGGAAGGTCCAAAAGCATAAGTATTAAATAATTGCACCTAAATACTACAAAATTGCAAGTATAGGTAGCAATTATCATTGTGGTTACAAACAAATCTATGTTTCTAGAGCCATACTATGCTTGCATTGCAAGAAGCAGATGAGGCACACCTTGTTATACTCTTTGAGAATGCTTGCTTTGTGCCATTAACACTAAGTGTATAATTATCATGCCCAATGATATCCAACTAGAAAAAAGGATTTGTGGCGAATGTGATAGAGGTGGCAGTTTTTCACTCGTGAAAATGAGTGGCGATGAATGGTATTTTGTCTCGAAGGATAAGTTGTTAGGGAGTAAGTGTTTGTTGGTAGTTAAATTAACTTTGCTATAGGATATTTTTGCTAAGGGTCCATGATTATCTTCTTCATTTAATAAATCGACATGTAATAGATTTTTGGACATTAGTTTATCAAAATGTTTTGTTTTCATGAGATATGCAACCACTTAGGAATTGTATATGACAACATTCAATTACCATCTAATTTAAGCTAATTTTATTCTCCCTATCTTATTCTTTTTATAAATTTGGCATGACCCAAAATCTTTGCAATTAGAATTAATGTAGAAATTTCACTTTCAACATGAACTTAATATCGGTATAGAAAGGTCCTATATTCTATATTGGTCAAATCTATAACAATTGTAGAATCAATATAAAATGCCCAAAATAATTTATGTTAAATGTGTATGCTCCAATACTATCTAATTGTTATTTTCATTTCTCTCAATTTTTCCCTATAACCTCATAGCCTTTCAATAAATAAACACGCAAATACTTAAATTTATATTTTTCTCTAATTCTCTCTGCCACTCATAGTGCCCAACACCCATAACACATTCACACATTAAAATCTCAATTTCCTCTCATTACTCACAAACACATCACATCAATTAAACCCACCTCACAAACAATTCTTTTCTCTCATGTTCTCCTTAAAACTTATGACCTCATCCCATTAAACCCATTCCACCAACCTGTTGTCTCAATTATCTCTGTTAAGCTCATAGCATCCCTATCAACCAAACCTATAACACCACATCCATACACCAACAAAAATCCAAGTTCAAATTCCTCATTCCCTGACCAAATAGCTTATAACCTTACTACTCCTAGGCATGACATCAAATTTTGTTTGGTGTTTCCTTCATTATTTGAGTTTCATTCACACTCCCTACATTGGTTTAGCTTGGTAAGTCCAAATCCTACCTTATATGTTATTTTCTCTATGTTTTTTAGTTCTCATTAGTTTTGCATGTTATCATTTCACTTAATTGAGCATAAAATTGTACTTCCTACTACTTCTTGATTATGATAGTTTAATTTATTAAAAACAAACTTTTTTGTTTCCTCTTCTCTTTATCTATCTTTAGGCTAAGCCTTTGGTTAGCTTGGATGTTGGATTTTGAGCCTTTGAATACCACATCAGAAGCTTCAATTTGATAGGTCTTTATTGTTGATTGGGTGGTCAAGCGAAAAGTTATTCTAATGACAAGTTCAAAGCAAATCAAGTGAGTAACATGGATAAAACTCAAAATTCATTCAACATACCACTCACCATCTAAGGTAAAAGGGTAATGAGATTCTTTAATTATAGGTGTTTATATTTAGTTGGGAGCACCTTAATCCTAATGACTTATAGCTCCATCTAAAAATTTTATGATTTTGTATCATTTTGTGTCATGACTAAAATTATGGATTGTAGTGTGATTATATGCTTGTTGCCTTATATGTATTTAAGGAAACCTTAAAGGAGCTATAAGGTATAGTAGCTTATAAGGCTACTTTATCAATCCTTGATTAGAGTTAAGAAACAACTTTTTGAGTTAGAGTTGTTATAGTTTTTTGAATGGTGTAAATTGTTAAAGTTGAAGGGACATAACAAGAATATCACTCTAAGGGCTATGAAGAAGAAAATTCATGTAGATTGGGAATACTAGGAAACTCATAGGAATACCTCATTTGTCCAGATGTCTTTTGGTCATAAAGAACCAGGTAAAAATGACTCAAAGCTAGTTGCCCCTAGTAAGCATGACTTATATCTCTTGATGGTTATTGATAGTAAACCTTAAAAATTTAGGACACACTTCCCATCGTTAACATTGACTCTAGTTGTGTTTAAACCTAGAGTGTTAGGAGATAAGTACCAAGTTGTGATAATTTTGAGTGTCATTACTACTATTGAGATACCAACTATAGAGCTCCACCAATTGCTAGGTAAGGATAACTTAGAAATTTGGCAAATGTGAGAAAGAAAGTATAACTTTGTTTTCCTTCTTTCTTTTGGGATGTTAGTCTAGGAGAAGCTCATGTGAACTCCAAGGAGTTTACAACCTAGTTTAGTGAAGGCCAAGATCAAATAAAGGTGATGAGGAGATGTCTAGTTATTTCCTAGGTTCTAGTGGCCCCAATAAGTCTTATCGTGTAGATCTTAAGGTTATACCATCTCATGAGTGAGAACGAATATGGTGTTCAAAATCCTAGTTGAAGTCTAGTATTAATTAAAGACTTTATGGGTCGTGAATTATTGGATTAGGACTAGTTACTTTTGTTAGATGGCTATACTTTTACATTACAACTATTTATTTACTTGATTTTGTAAGCCTGTTGTTATCTATTTATTGTACTAAGACATATATAGAACCTTTAATCTAATGTGTGTGATATTTATAGGTGTTTCATCTCCCATTTTCCCGTATGCAATTACTATTAGGTATTGATGGAGAATGATATTATGTTTAAGCTTTTATTTAAAACTTGATTTGAATATTAGAAGTTTTATATTCACTTGCATGTTCAACTCGATTTACATTTATATAAAAATATAAATTACTAGTATCTAATAAGTAGTTGTGGATGTAATCACCATATATGATCAATCTTTTATGTTCTTCTTTATGAAAATACATGTAAAAATTCATTCTCTTTCAATAAGTTCCATGTTTTACAAAATAATACTCACATTGGTAATGTCATATAGACCCGAGTCAAACATCCAATTGGTTCGATTTGAATTATCCAGTTTATAAAAGTTGTGAATTTTTTCTTCACATTTTCAATAAATTTAAATTAATTGGAGTTTATTTTCTTAATTCCAAATAAAAATGAGCTAAATTCTAATTTTAACACATGAAAGTTCTCATTCTATCTATCTTAGTTTTTATTTGTTTGCTTAATTTTTTAATTTGAATTCAAAAGTATGTTATCTCAATTTTATTTTCCTAATAACCATTTAATATTAACATATCAGTTACCAACTTGGTGTGACATAATTGATAAATTATTGTGTCTTTTAAACATGTAGTTAGGAATTCGATCATAAATTTATACGTATGAACAAATATTTTTTTAGAAAAGATTAACCTCTTAAATGAATCTTAATATTTTAAATGATTAGTCTAAACTTTTGATCCACATATATCTAAGTTGATAAAAAAAAATCATATATCAAAATTCAAATTCATACTATTTATATATCAAATTTATGTTAAATCTTTAAATTATTATATCTATCAATGTACTATTAAAAATATAATTAATTAGATAAATTTATCTATTAAAATAATAAATATCAATAAACTAAAATTTAAATTTATAATATTTACATATGTATATTATATTTAAATAAAATTGGTACACGTTAAGATATTTATTTACAATATGAGAATTAAACATTAAATTTTAATCAAAATTGTTTTACACAAACTGCTATAACTATTTTTTAATATTTTGTTGTTGTTCAAACACGAATGTTGTTATAGCATTTTATCAACAATTTGAGTGGCTATATTTTTCTTAAAAGAATAAAAATAATAAAAATCCACCTAAGATCAACAGGGGCCTCAACAAAATTCAATGAATTGATTTGATGATTAATTGTAAATAAAGTATTAAAAATGAATTGCGATAATTTATTAATTTGTATACAAAATTAAAAGATAAACTTTTAACAAAATTATAACAATTGTGAAGAATTAAGTTATTCAACTAAAAAAAGTTTCATTTTAAATTTTATTTTGAACCTAAGTATATATTCAGCCTCCTATGGTTCCGTCATACTTTTAAATCTTGAACATTTATAGTCAAATTGAATTACAACAGTAATGACCTAACAATTCATATTTTTAATAAGAATAATCATACTCTCTTTCTACCATTTTTTTTGTCATTTATTTAAATTTATTAAAAGTCATTAAATTTAATGAATTTCATTTCTAAATCAGGAATGAATTATTAATTATTAATTATTAAATAAAGAGTAAAACTTATCAAAATTAATTATTTTTAATAAATTTTGATCATGTGAGTGTTAGAAAATAAATATTTAAGAAAGTGACGTTGATATGTTTCTTTTAATAATATATTTTTGTTTTTTTATTTAATATAAAAATACGAAAATAATATTGAGGATTGTCTCAAAAAAAATTTATAAACCTCAATTAATGTTGACATGAAACGAAATATTGGTATGACTATCGGAAACAGTAAGTTAGGATAGAAAAAGTAAACAAAAGCAATATAATAATACTTTAGCCCTTGTTGCCTCCCTTTACTAAAAACTAATAATTTTCTTAGCCCGGAATGATTTTTAATTTTAAATTTTTGAAAATTAAAATTATTTTTTAGTTTTTATTTTTAATTTCTTTTTTCTAATTTAAAAAATTTGTTGTTAATCTTATAATTTAAAAAACGTTCACTAAAAATATGAGACTCTTCACACATTGTAATTAGTTAGAGCAAAATAGAACAAAAGATAAACTATTTGAGAATTTATGAACTTTTGTGAGTAGAATCAATGATGGACCATGATCAAATTAGGCTAAAAGTATTTAAATTTAATTCATAATACTTAAAATTTAAAATTTAAACCTTATATTTTTATTAGGAGTGTTTAAGATGCACAAGTTGAGTCTAAAGCTGGTTGTGAGCTATAGTAATAAAAACTCATATTCATATCGAACTTTTGAATTGAGAATCAAGTCCAAAGAAAATTCAACATGTATAAGCATTTTGCAAGTTAAACTAAAAATAAGTCATGATTAAATTGAGTTAAAAAAATATCCTAAATTTAATTTCTACTCAAATTTTAAAATTCAAGTTTTACATTTCATAAAAGTGGATTCAAGTCAGGTCAATTGCACGCACCAGGTGGGTTAGTCTAAAAAACATCTCCCATCTTAATGAAGTCCAATTTGCAAAGACTTTATGCAAGTTAAGATCAAGTGGTGCTAGGAAAACAAATGTAATTTGTGTTCAACATTTTAAATGCTAACCCAATATTTCATTAAACAAGGATTTGATAGGGCTGATTACTAACTCAACTTGAATTGTAGGCAACAAATCAAGACAAAAAAATTAGATTCAATTCATGCTTAAACAAGGCTAAGGCACAAGGAATCCAATTTTTATAGAATTTTGAGTTAAGTCCATGAAAATAATTCAATTTAGTTCATGCTTAAAATTTAAGCTCAGCACTTGTATTTCATTAAGTGAGTTCCCGTCATGTTAGCTGACTTAATGCACTTTATTGCCTATAAGATGCGTTTGGTATAAGAAAAAAACATTCATGTTTAAAAATTATAAATCCTGATAATCGTAATTTTTAAGAATGATTAAAATATATAAATATTATTAAGAATATTTATAGGTTTGTTGAGATAAAATATTTTCATATTTATTTTTAAATAAATTTTTTGTATAAAATTTAATTATTTATCATATTAAATAATATAATAAAAGTAAAATGGTATTTTTATCGTAATAAAACTTTTGTTCGAAAATCCTAGCTCACAACCAGCTAGGATAATGTTAAACTTCCACTTTTCTGTGAGAACAATTATGTGAGAAACTTAAATTAAAAAACAATCCTAGCAAATAATGTTTTATGATAATGTTATATTCTAACTAATAAATCAAATAAGGAAAATAACCATCCTCAGCTTTAAATTTTAGAATAACTAAATTTTTTTCCCTATGTTAAACACTTCAATAAAAATTAATCGAGACGAAGAAGACTTGACAAAAGTTAGAAAAGAGTGAAAAAAAATATTGAAAGAAATATGATAACTTGTTAAAACTTAAAATAGGATTAGAAAATATATTTTTATATTTTAAAAATAAATTAAAATTGTTTTAAAATTTATTTAAAAACTATTTCAACCCTTTTTATTCAAATAATTTATGTTTGCAAATTTACATTCAAAAACTTTTAGCTACCCTATATAGGACGTTAACTTTTCATTATTTAATTGTCACGTTATTAGGTTAGAGAAACATAATTTTTTTTTACTATAGTAGCTAACAAAATCAAGAAAGTGCAAAGAAACAAAGATAGTATAACAATATTGAGATTTTTATTTTATTTTTCAATGTTTTATATTCATCAAAATTCTGAAGTAGCAACTAAATTTTGTCATATATATTATAGTTATCTCCAAAAATATACATAAAGAAGAGTGATTGAAGTATAATTTATATAATTATTATATCATTTAATAACTTTATAAAAAATGTGAATTTTTCCAATCCATCCATTGAATTATAATTTTATATTATCTTAATCATTTATTTCAAATTTTATAAAAATTAGATAATAATAATAATAATTATCAAATGATTCATATTTTTTTTATATTTTAATAAATATATATTATGTTTATTTTGATTTATATGAATGAGATATTAAATAATTTATATTAATATAAATTTTTGTATATATGATCTACGTAAATGAAACTTTTAATCTAATGATGAGTTTTGAAAAACATTATTCAATTGAAAGTTATTGAATAATGTAATAATTGTAAAAACTATATTGATGTAATTTGAAATATATGTATTCACTTTTGGTCCTTTATCTTTTTTTTTTTTTTTTTTACTTTGCTTTTTTATATTTTCGAAACAAACCTAAGTTGTCCTTTTCATCAACGTCCATTAATAGATGTAACGAAATTTAGTAATGTGACACCAAATGACGTTCTGATGTCCTAAGGTTTGAGTTGGTACTTGGATAGTGATTGCTCACGGCACATGACAAGGAAAAAAATCTATGTTCCAAGATTTAAGACCCCTTAATGTGTGTGTTGCCTACTAAGGCATAGGTAAATGAAAGATTATGAATATAGGTAAGATCAGTAAGCATCCTCTGCACATTATTAATGATGTTTTATGTGTTGAAGGATTGAAATATAATTAATTGAGCATAGGTCCATTTTGTGACAATGGTTATATTGTTTTTTTCAACAAAGATAACTGCATAGTAAAACATGTTGATGGAAATATTCTTTTTATTGCTAAAAGATATCACAATCTTTATGAGATTCATATGGAAGGTTTGTCCAAACAAAATGTGACATGCCTAATGTCCAAAGAAGATGAAAGATGGGTTTAACATAAAAAAACTTGAGCATGTCAATTTGAAACATATTTCAAAATTGTTTAAGAAAGGTTTAGTAAAAAGATTGTTTGAAATTTCTTGAAAAACTCTTATTCTTTGTTAAACCTATTAACAAAGGAAACAAATTAAAACATATTTCAAATCAAAAAATATTGTTTCCACTTCAAGACCCTTAGAAATGTTGCACACATATATGCTTGGACCCACAATAACTCAAAATTTGAGTGGTAAGAAGTATGGTTTTGTCATCATAAATGGTTATTCTAGATATACATGTGTATATTTCCTATGCATAAACATGAGTCCTTTCAAGTCTTTGAAAGATTTTGCAAAAGGTTTCAAAATGAAAAAAAGGTTTTTGCATTTCTACCTTGGAAGTGATAATTGAAATGAGTTCAAAAATCAACAATTTATATCATTTTTGTGAAAAAAATGATATCTTTCACAACTTCTCTTCACTGAGAACTCCTCAACAAAATAGGGTAGTTAAAAGAAATAATATAACTCTTCAAGATATGGCTAGGATTATGCTTTATGAAAATAACATTCCTAAACACTTTTAAGCAGAAGTTGTAAACATTGCTTACTATATACAAAACAAAATATTAATAAGATTTATTCTTGAAAAGACTCCTTATGAACTATGGAGAGGAAGAAGACCCAACATTTTGTACTTTCATCCATTTGGATGTGAGTGTCTTATCATAAACTCTAAATATTAGATTGGAAAATTTGATTCTAAAATGGATAAGGGTATGTTTCTTGGATATTCTAACACTTCAAAAGCATATAGAGTTTTTAACTTTAGAACATCTATTGTTTAATGATACATTAACCCTTGATAGGAGACTATCAAATCTTGAAAATGATTTTTCATATCTACAAATTCACCCTTCTAGAAAGACAGGCAAAAGAAAGTCAACAAATTGAAGAATCTTCTAAACAGATGAATCAACCATTTGATTTTCCACAAAGGACAAACTAAAAGTTTGTCAACTATCATTCTCAAGATGAGATCATCGAAGATAAGATTGAAGGATTCAAGACAAGATCATCCCTAAAAAGTGTTGTATCTTATGCATTCATCTCTAATTTGAATCAAAAATCAATAAACAAAGCTTTGGTAAATAAGGAGTGGATCATTGTTATGGAAGAATAACTTCATCAATTTACAAGAAATGATGTTTGGACACTTATTCCAAAGCCTAAAAATAAAGTGTCATAGGAAAAAGATGAATGTTAAAAAACAAGCTAGATGAAGAAGGAAAAGTGGTAAGAAATAAGGCAAGGCTAGTAGCTTAAGGATACAATCAAGAAGAAGGTATTGACTTCATAGAAACCTTTGCTCTTGTTGCTAGGTTAGAAGGTATAATAATTTTACTTGCATTTGTTGTTGATAAAAACATTAAGCTTTTTCAAATCAATGCCAAGAGTGAATTTTTAAGTGGCTTTATTAAAGAAATTTATGTAAAACAACCACCTGATTTTGAAATTTTTTTTAATAGATTATATTTTTAAACTTAAAAAGGTTATTTATGGTCTAAAACAAGCTTATCAAGCTTGATAGGACAAACTAAGTTTTTTTTCTTATAAAGAATTATTTTTGAGAAAAAAAGTTAATACTACTTTTTTTAGAAGAGAAGTAGACAAAAAATTCATTATAATATAAATATATGTTGATGATATTATTTTTGGACCTATTAATAAATTTTTGTACAAGGAATTTTTTTTGCTTATGAAGAATGACTCTGAGATAAGCATAATGGGAGAACTCAAATTATTTCGATTACAAATTAAACAAGACATAAAAGGAATATATATCCATCAGTAGAAAGTAGAAGTATACAAAGGAATTGCTTAAGAAATACAAAATAGATGAATCTAAACTCATGAAAACACCTAAACATTCCTCATGTCCTTTAACAAAAGACGAATCAGGTTAACTAGTAGATGAAATGATTTACAGAGGTATGATAGGATCTTTACTCTATCTTACTACTAATAGAACAAATATTATATTTAGCATTTATCAATGTGTTAGTTTTGAATTTGATCATAAAGAGGTCCATTTAAAGGTTGTCAAAAGAATCTTTCAATATTGAATAGATATTACAAACCTAAGTTTCTTTTGCAAGAAAAGTCAAAATTTTAGGTTGTAGGATATTGTGACATAGACTATGCTGGAGATAGAGTTGACAGAAAAAGTCCAAATAGAGGTTGTCAATTTCTTGGACCTTGCATCATCTCATGGATTAGCAAGAAATAAAACCCCATTGCACTCTCAACTACTGAAGTAGAATACATATCAACAACAAGTTGTTGTTCTTAGTTGTTATGGATAAAGTATTAACTGGAATATTACTCTAGTTTTGAAAAGAATATACTTATGTATTGTGACAATACTAGTGCAATCAACTTATCTAAATATACATACAACATTCTAAGGCAAAACATATAGAAGATCATTTCATTCGAGATTATATTCAAAAAGGTGTTTTTGATATGAAGTTTATAGATATAGATCATCAAAGGATCAATATTTTCACTAAGGCTTTGCTTAAAGAATGTTTTGTATTTGTTAGAAATCATCTACATATGCATGAATTAACAAACTAAGTCTTAATTTGCTTTATCTTTGTTTATTCTTGCATCTGTCTTAATTCATACTAAAGTGTCAACCTTTTGTCTATTTCCATCTATGCATTTGTTAGTTTCATGAATATATTCAAACTAATGTATGCTAATTGTGTATGATTTACTTTTTTTGTTTATTTACAATGGTTAAAAAATCTCTTACTTATTTATGCAAATCTCATCCTCGTTTTTGTAATAATTGTTTTTCAAGTTTAAAAAAAGAGGAGCACTAAATGTTTTCTAATTTTCAAAATGTGTCTTTTCACCTTCCTCTATCTATTAATAGGGATGCTTGTTTTTCAAACATCCTTTTTCTTAACAACTTTCTTCTTTCTCTAAAACTCTATATGTCTTTTGCGAACATTTCTTTCTCTCCTTCTTTTTCATTTTCCCTATTCCTTTCTGCTTTCATTTTTTCCATATACTTATGGTATCTAAGAAGAGCTCGTCTCACACTAAGTTTGGACAAGATTATGACCCTAAGTTGTTTATCATGAACGAGTTTCATGACTATCATTTCATCCCAAGGAAGCATTTAAACTTGAAGGAGCTAAGCAATAAGGGATGTGATGTCACATATCATATCACTCTTATTGGATGGAAGCCTTTCGTTGCACAAGAAGGATTTTGGTACCATGATGCTTATGTCCATTTTTTGGAATCAACAAAGGAGGCATAGGATACCATCATTGGAGTCGTGGATGACAAAATGATGGTGATCTCTCTTGACACCATTTCAAAGGCCTTTGGATGTGCCATTGAAGGAAAATCTTTCACTTTAGATTGGGAATTGAAGGAAAATCTTTTACTTTAGATTGGGAAGCTAACATTATGGAAGAGATAGTAAACCTTCTACTATATGGAAGAAGAAAGCCTAAAAGAAACCCCCACAAACAACATCAAGCATTTTCTTATATTTGTCAACATGTCTAGAACATGTAGAATTCTCCATAACCTAATATTCAACATCTTTCTTCCAAGGATGGGTTAAGGGATCATGTTTTTGATAGGGACAAAAAATGAATTTATCTGAGTTGACATCATTGGATGCAATCCTTCTAGCTAAGGGACAAGGAAAAAAGGAAAAACAAAACTCATCCTTTACTACACTTTCTTCACAAAAATCATAGAAGGTGTAGGTGTTGAAATAAAAACTCTCATTCTAAATGGGATATTCATTCCCATCATTGGAACTATTATGGTGAAGATGGGAATCACTACAACTTTCTCAAATTGGGTAATTCTCAGTGTTAACTAGGTTAAGAAGTGCTTATAAATGCTCTTGTTGGAAAAGCTTTTGTTGTTAGTTTTTTTTTAAGATCTATTTGTCAAACTGGATTGTACTTAGGCCTAGAAGTAGAAAGTTAAAGGATTAGACATTTGGTAAGGATCAAACGAAACCATTTCAACCTACTCCTATTTCTTCTCACAAATCACCACCTCCACCTTCCCATAAAAGAAAGCAACTTGAACCATCCTCTAAACCCACACAACAACCACCTCACAAAAACCCTATTCATATAAAAATCAAGAAACTTGTTTCTAAACAAAAACCTACCCTAACAAAAGAAAAACCTTGAATTCATAACCAACCTTCTAAATGCCAACAACATCATCTATACTTGAACCAGAAACCCACAAAGAAGAAAAGAAACAACTTTGCCATGTATCTACTATCTCTAATTTGGAAGTTAATAAGAAAAAGGAACAAGACAAAGTTCTTCAAGCTTAGGAAGAAGAACTTTTAGAATAGGCTATTATTGAGTTTGTTATGACTTTCGTTGCAAAAGAAATTGTCCCTAAAAAAACAGATGAATTCACTAAGAGGATTTAGTCTGTTGTTGAGATCACTACGTCTATCATGTTTGTAGATCTAGAAGAAAGACACAAAAATATGCAACCTATTCCTCTTGAAGCAAATGTTGCTATAGAGGAAGTAGAGTAAATCAACAAGGCTCTAATTTAGTATGCTCTTGCTACATCTGTTGTTGCACCTATAGATGATGAACAAGAAGTTGATCCATCTACCCATATCCCACCAACATTTTTAGAAGTTCCACTAGAAGAGCTTCAAATGAACATAAGACATTCTTTAGAAGCTATATATGAAGAAAATCCAAACACTAGGATTGCTTTAATTCTTGTATCTCACACTTTCTCCACTCTATTGAGTTTGCCTAAAAGAAAAGTATCATGATTTCCTAAGTGAGTAATTGGAAATCCATTAGAATGGTACTATAGGATTCCTAATCTTGTCAACCTTCCTCCAAGAGTAGTTAAAATCAAACACTGCCATGGATTCAAGTTGAAGCGAAGCAATCCATGGAAAGAATCTTAGTAATAGAGGAACTAGACTATCCTGACACTAGAAGATATATGTAATCCATTGATTATGACAAGCTATATATTCAAAAGATTCTAGGTATTGCTCTACCCTATTTTCCATCTAATGAAGATCAAGTCTTTGTTCCTACCTTAAGCTATGAACCATTCATTAGGGCTTTTGAACCTAGACCTTAGTGGCACCTAATCCTAATGGCACTATCTTCGTCCATAGCCAATCCACTAGAAAAAATTTCCTCCTTAATCAAATGTTTGGAAGAGGAAAGGAAATCTCTTTGATGAAATTCCTTACATGAGACCATACAATTTGCAATAACTTCTAAGTCTCAAAAACTTTCAAAGGATTCTAATGTTTTGGATTAAGCTTGATCCAAGGAAGCCATCTTATGCTGAAGACTTGGAATTGAATCCAAAAGATAGTCTTGAGTTTGACAATTGGAAACTTAGTGACTTCAACCATGATTTAGAGATGAAGATGACTTCATACAAACTAGAAATTCATCTACATTCAGAATCCACAAAGAAGATTGAAAGGCTACACAAGGTTTAAGATTGCCTTCGACACCACAATTGATCAAGTCTTTCATGATATCTACAAGGGCAAAGAGCTTGCTAGAGAATATGATGTATCTTTTAAATGTTTGATTCGAGTCAAACAAAGGGATCTATTCAAATATGAAATTCACCATCTATCATAGAAGGAAATGCTACTAAAAGAAAACGTTGTATGTCTATGTTAGCATCAAAAGCTTAGAATGTTTGTTTCTGGAATAGATGCTAAAAAGAAGCCATCACCAGACGCAGTTCATTTAAGCACTGAATAGTTCTCTTTGGAAAGTGGAAACTTTTCGTGAGCGGATAGAGCTAAAAATAACGTACACTTTCTTCCACAATGTCAGTTTGTGGCAATTTCTTTGTTTAAAATTTCCTTTACCATACAATTACCTTACTTAGAGTTTATCTTTATGAATTTTGAGTTTGATATTGTTGAAGAGCCTAATGAGATTATGGAGAATTTTGAGTGTTAACCTACAAGGGAGGAGATGACATGGGTACTTGAAGAACTTTAATGCACCAAGGAGGCCTTAAAGGTTGAACTACAAGATCATTGTGCTGCTAAGGAAGAAGTTTGTCGTTTACAATGTGAACTATATAGAGACATGAGGCTCAACACTTCCTCTAATTTTGATTCAAACTAAGGTAACCCTTTCTGTCTAATGCTAATCAAGGGGAGTAATAATGGAGAAGTAGACCACGCTAAGTTCTTTGATGAAGACGTGTAGATGGACCAAGATCAGAAGAAGAAAACCAAGATCAAAAGACAACATGATCTTGTTTGAGTCTAACAACACCTACTAGGGAAGTATTGTTTTACCTTTAAGATTATGCTCATTTTATTTATCTTTTGTCTTCAAAGATAAACTTATTATTGTTTGGAATTATTAAAAAAATGAGAGATTGTTATGTCAAAGACGAATCAGACCCCTAAAATCTATTTCGATATTGCAAATAATAAATAAGTGTTATCGTCTAGGCTGGATGGATAATCTATTTAAAGCTCTATCAAATAGATCATTTGTCCATTGTTTGAAGACTTTTCCTTCATACATCATTTGTTCACACACTTCATTTGTCTATTACTTCAAACAATATAAGCTTTTATATTCATCTATAGTAATTACATGAAAATGTTTTTATGTATTATGGAGAATGTTTTGAACAATAAGTAAGAAAATTTTGAAGCGTATTCAATAAGACTTTCTATCACCTATAAATCTGCGCCTAATTGTAATAAAAAAAATTGTAGAACACGTAATTCATATTTGACTACTAAAACCATATGAGAGCCTACAAAAAGAGATAAGCAGACTGCTCTATCAGCAGATTAGGTGACTAGTAGATCAAAAATAATTAATGCAACATTTAATGTAAATTCAAACCACTCACTAACAAACAAAGAAGGAAGAACAATGTAAGACAACAGATACTTGAAAAAGACACTTATAAAAAGAGAAAGACTCAAGACATGTAGTAGTTAGAGAATTTATTACCAAGCCATCCCCAAGCTTTAATTTTTTAAGTCTTCTCTATGTAAAAAGCTTTTCCCTATATTAAGATCTAAAACACTTAACATGTCTAAGAGTCAAACTCTTGTATCTTGTTTATATGTCTAACACAGATGTTAGAGAGTCACTTGTACTATTTCTTTTTGAACTTGTGAGGTTATAACTTGTTAAATAATATTGTTATCGTAACTTGAAGAAGCTATGAGAAAAATATACTTGTTGTAAACGGTAGAAGTGATTTGTCAAAAGAATACTTGTTTTTGTTGATATTGTATAACTTGATGGTTTGTTAAGAATTAGACGTAACCTTAGTGATAGTAGAGGTGCACCAGTATAAAAAATCTTATATGTGTTTCTTTATATCTTTAGTTTTTACTAACTGGGTGAATTATTGATCCTTTGAAAACAATTTACATTGTTTATGTTTTCCACGTTTTCCATAAAAATCCTTTATCAAAAGAAAAACAATACAAATATTAGGTTTTCTAAGTTGTTTAGCAAAAAAGTTTTAAAAACACAATTCAACCCCTCTTCTTATGTATTGCAAATGTATTTGAAGTAGAAGTAGACAATTCCAATGTACTTGAACAATGTTTGTAATTTGAGCAACATTCCATGAAGATGATGATTGCATTTGTTGTTCTAGTACTCTATTATTTTTAAGATGAGTTATTGATGGAATGATTATGTCTTATTTACATGACTAAATTGATTTTATTGTAACAGTTAAAAGACTAATGTGAACCCATTTAAAAAGATGTAGAACCAAATTGAACTCAAATTGAATGTAGTTTATTTTCATATTCCACATAAGACATCAAAATGTCGTTTAATGTCACATCATTGAGTTTGGTTATGTTTATTAATAGATGTCGACGGAAAGGACCACTTAGGTCTATTTCAAAAAGATAAAGGACCATAATAAACTTTTTAGAAGATAAAGGACCAAATTGAACAAAAAAAAAAATAAGATTAAGGATCAAAAGTGAATTTTAGCCTATATATATATATATTTGTAATTGGTTTCTAATATTCAATTACAACTTGCTAATACTTTCAATTGATATCAAAAGAATAAAAGGATATATTAGATTCGTGTTAAGAGAATAAAATTTATCACTTCATGAAAGGAAACTATTCAAATAAAAGTAAATATGAGATAGAGTAGAAAAATAGAGGCTTGAGAAAACAAGTAAATATGTAGAGAATGACAAGTTATACTCACACATGATACATAGACAATATATCCTTTCTTAGTTTTAAGGTTCTCATTCCTTTAAATAACAATATTAACATATTGTACTAAATCATCATCACCATTATGCTTTATGTTATAGATCAAGCCTATGGCCTAGTTATAACTGTGCCACCTTTAGGCTTTATTATTCCCATCCCACTTTTTCTTTATGCATCCCATAACCTATTTGATTTTTACAATTTTCAAAAATATTCTTGATGAAATCATGACTTTGTTGAGCAAAATACACAACAAAATTGCATTTTTATTGTGCAATAAGGATACAATTAATATACATTGTGGAATGGTCTTTCTATTGCAGATTTTACTCAACAAAATGTGTTTCCATTGTGTAATTGGATTTGCACCTCTTAACGTAACAAAAATGTATTTTAGATGATAAAAATATAATTATATTTTTGTTGTACAATTTTCAAAAATACACAACAAAATTGTGTTTTCATTATGCATCTAATTTCATAAGCATATGTGCAACTAAAATTAGATGCATAATGGAAACATATTTGTTGTGTACTTTTTACACTACATAATCGTATCTCCATTGGATCTACATTTGTTTTTTTTTTAAAATAAGACCTACATTTCTTAATAATGGCAAATAATGACTATTGGATGTGTATTGTATTCCTTTGTGATTGTCAGCTTCACGATCCAATGGTGATAATTATGACAAATGGGGTGAACATTTAGGATTTAGGGTGTGGTGGAAAGAGAAGGTGAGGAGGGGAGAGGTGTTTCATAAAGGCATTTCAAAAAATTTGGGAGGAAATGGGTGTAAGAAATTACAAGGAGAACAAAATCTTGGCTAATACCAGTGGTCTAGCTAATCTAAGCCTCTTACTCAATCATATTTTTCATCAACTTGGTGTGAACCAATGTGATCCAATTGGTTTCTTGGACAAACCAGTGATCTAACGACATGCACAATGCCTTATTTTAAGGAAAGGTGTAAGTTCAATGAAAATGTAACATTTTGCTCTCCAACATAAATCGAACCTTAATCCTTAAGGATTATGAACTACATCTAACCACTACACCACTATGGTTGTTTAGTAAAAAATATGGTAAATATAAATATAGAGTAGAGATCAAGTTATTCCAATAATAATTTTAAAAAGAGTTATTATTCATTCTCATAATTCATTTTCTTGAAATCTAATATTTAAGATTATTTTCTCATTACAACTAATAGTTTTTATGAAAATCAATCATAAGGATGGTTTGTTATAACTTGATCCCTTTTTATAAAAATAAATATATTTATATCAGTTCATATGATTCAACTAATGACACAATGGTTTGACCAATAACTTATTAACTTAGTATCTAGATGGGATCTATTACTAGTTTAATTTTTAATACATTGATGAAAATGGTTGTGTCTACCTCTTTTTTAAGTATTGATTGTGATCAACTAATACCTAGAGTAAAATCACTTTGATCATATTGAAGTAGCATAAATTTCTCTTTAAAAGACCACATGTCATGAGCATAGAAATCTAGTTCATGTAATACTTATAATAGGTAGCAACATTATATACACAATTACTACCTTTAATCTATTTAACATTAATTTGTTGATGTACTCACCACTTTCTCAAATAGGCTACCACTACTACAATCAAATCAACCACTAATTTGAATAGAACAATTAACAATTCCATATTCATATTTAACAAAAACACTTTAGTTTTACAATTCATCTTTAGCACTTCCACAATCATTAATATTAGACTCTTCATCTTCATCACTTTCATACTATCCTCTTCATTATGTTAATATTTTATGTCATTTTTACTTTTTACCATGAGGCTTTACTCTTCACCTGTTGTATTACACAAAGAGTCCAAATTTCTAAGTTCATGCCACATTTATTTACATCATTTAAACATTGGTGGAGAAAAGTATGTTAAAAATGGTCCCATGGTCAAGACTTTGGACTTTTTTTTTTGTGTGAATAACAGTGGATTTTGAATCCACAAAACTATGTTACAACGTACCCTCTTCTACTTCAATTTCAATTACAATTTCTAATCATGGAGGATAAGCATAATATAAAATTTGTTGATTTGTCATTTTTTTCCTTAAAACCAATGAATTTTCTTGTCCATGTCCAAAATAAGAAAATCAAATCTCTATCACATTTACAAACACCTACAACCACATTACCACATATTCATCTACCCAAAACCCTAAAAGAAAACCCTTTATGCCAATCAATGTTAACATATCATATTAACAACAAACCAATAATTATTAGGTACCACTCACATAGAAATTATGCATATAATAAGAACTTCACTATTTAAGGAGATTCTTCCAACACTAATAGACAAAAAAAAAAAAAAAAAAGACCTTTTACCTTAACTTGTAGAAGAATCTTTTAAAATTCAAGAAAAGGGAAAGACATGTTGGAGGAATATCAAAACCACTTAGGTAAAGGTGAGAATGGAGAGTAAAATTGGAGAGCTGAAGTGGTGTCATGGTTATGACTTCTATAAGAATGAACATGATCATTAAAATAATCATGACATGTTGAATCAATGTTTGAGTTCCTATTCATATCAATAGCATGATCATATTGACAATACGAATGCAAGCTCCTGTTAGTGTAAACGAGTCACTTGCAATAAGAATCATTATTTAGTTTACAATTATTTTTAAATTGTTATTCTAATTAAGCTTCATAATATCTATACCCATTCAAAAATACACTTTAAAATAAACTCCTTAATTAATACTACTTTTTAAGATATTGTAATAGAATCATCATAAAAAGTGGTGGTAAAAAAATAGTATTTGCAAATGAAAAATATAAATTTAAAGGAAACAATAAATAAATTAAAGAAGTAAACAATCTTTTGATTTTTATAAAATAAGGTATTTTTTATTTTAATTTTTTAATTTTTTAAGGATTTAAATTTTTTTATTTTAGTCTTTAAGTAGAAATTAAAACAAAAAAATCATCTTAACTAAAATCAAAACAAAATTTTTTAAAAGATTAAAATATAAAAAAAAAACACCTATAAGGACTGAAAAATTATTTATGCCTAAATTAATTTCTGACTAATAGTTCAAACACACCAAAATCACATTGCCAAATTTAAAGTAACCACAAGATTTTGTGTGTGAATTATGAATGTGTGAGAATTAAAATCTGCTATTATACCTTTAAAAAAATTTAAAATGTCTCTTCCTTTTAAATTTATAAGTAGAATGAGCAGCACCGGTAAGTTCAGTAATCTAGTACAAGGAAACCTCATGAAGAAATTACTAATTCAAGTAGTTACATATGGATAAACTACAGAACAAGAGAAACATGAAAACAAACAACAAATCTCTCCAACTTCTTTCAGTATAATTTTAATATCCTACTGGCTACTATAAATCTAACCATAAAGGGAAGGCAATGTGAGCGAAGGCAGAAAGTAACTAAAAGGTAATTTCTGCAACTCCCTCTTCCCAACCTGTCAAGGAACTCGCAAACTTTTGCATTCTTGGAACATTTACGTGCAATGTGAAAGATAGTTTCTTTCTATAACTACAGTGTTGACTCCAAACTATTGAAAGTAGGCATAGAAATCTGCAAAATAGGCCAACAAATATGATAAACCATAATCCATGTTTTATGAGCAAAGGCAGCAAAGAAAAAGAGAGCTAATATCAGTAAATAGTGAGAATCATGCACTTAACTAAAGGTTGCATGGCAAAGCATGTCAATTAAGTTGTAGAATAACACACATCAACTAAACAGATAGGATACAAATGTTCATGGGATTTTTTTAAGTCCAAAACAAAGAAGACTCAACTATGAATATGTCAATAAAATAAAACATGCATGATTGATCTCTAAGTATAACTCGATGGAACAAAATCTACAGCAAAACATCAAAATAAAATCTCGAGTCCATGCCTTGAAATGCCAGAATGTGTTGCAGTCAAAATACCTTGATCATCTATTTCCAGACTACGTACAGGAGAGAATAATCACTAAATTATCAAAGATGCCTCACAAATAGCAATTGAAAATTGTTGATGTATGTAGTATTAATATCTTAGCATGTAGTCAGACTATTAGGTCCATAACTTAATAATGTACTTCACCATAATGAAAATTTCTGATCTAGGATTTCTTCTTCACTTTCTCTCCAATTGCATGGATATATTGCTGTCACAAAACATTTAGATGTTACCAAAAGTTTATCATTTGCATCTACACCATAATGTAAAAAGTTACTATACGAACTATATATGTTCAAAATAATCGTCTTTGCAGCTAATATTCAAAGTGGCACACTGTCCTCAGAAGAAGCAACGGCTTGATGTCATTTCATCATAAACAAATCCATTTTCATCAATTCAGCCTGCTCCACAATTCCAATTGATTCAATAGAATATCAAGTTCTTTGAAATATTATTTCTCAAAGATCCATGCAGAAGAATTGACCTTGGGCTATAAATTTATAACCTAGTTCTGACAGTAGTTAATTTCTATTAAATGCTGCTTCATTCTTGCAAAAGTAGTTCTGCCAAATAGTATTTAATCTTCCTCTGGTGTAAGATATAGCAATCTAAAGTCATTGCTAGGAACTTTGTATGAAACCTCTTGTATACTTTGTCAACTACTGCTTACGCTACAACGAAAGGGTATATACAGAGCAGAAAGTTCAATCTAAAATGGTTTGCAGAAGAGATTCTTGAAGTTAAGCAAGAAAGTAACAAAACCTTCAACACATTGCACATTAATAATCATTGACAAGACCTATTCAGAATTAGAAGGCAGATAGTAATTGTCTAATCAAATTGACCAAGAGAAATTGTGAATTTCTAGGCAGCACATGCTCTCTTATTTTTAGTATAATTACCAATTAATCAAGCAGCTAATTAACAGCTAACTTAACATAGTTCTCTAGTTAATTTACTGCAATGAACATAAAAACATTTATTTATGCATGCTAAATGTAACACCAATATTCTACAGTTACTTATCAATGCTTAAATCTGTAAGATACTTTTTCAAGATGTACTCAGAGTCTCACTCCACAGAAATGTACACAAAAGAGAACAAAACATGTGGATTAATAAACAGACATAATTAGTACTCCCTCCATTCCCTTTTATAAGCAAAAATAACTGTTTTCACACATTAAAAAAATCAATTAACTACATTAAATCTTATTAACTCCATAATATTCTTTCTAAATTGTCCTGGTTATTTAAGAGATTCTAGGACACTTGTTCATAAATGAGAAAGTAAAGACAGTTGTTGAAAATATAAAAATAATTAAATGAAAGGTATTTTAAGAAAAGTAACATTAAATGAAGTAAAAATAGTTAAAATTTGCTTATATTTGTGAACAAAAAATTAGTTGACTTTTTGTTTATAATAGAGAACGTAAGGAAGACTACTTAAAGAAAAGAAATAACAGAGGACCCTCAGTTACCTTAATGATGACAATAACATTTCAGGCACAGAAGCAACCCATGTGGGTGTTGGCTCTGTTAATCTTCAACAGCTTGAAGAAAAAGATGCAACTCATACAAGCTCAAAGGCATGGTAAATTTTAGATATTCTTCTTCTAAACAAGGGCTCCAAACGAAATGATGGAACACCTTTCTGCCACCTTTTATCTTCGTACATCTCATTCCATGCTTGTGCTATTTCATCAATTTTTGATCCTAGACCTGTTTGCAAAAGTCTTAGTATGTATAAATATGTATTTATTCAGCTATAAATTTTCTAACGAGGCAAGAAAATGTACCATCTACAGCAGTGTTATTTGAACAGTGGTTCTTCAACATTACAGCTATATTTGTTGCAGAAGTTCCAGCAAGTTCAAACTTCTCAGCTGCAACTTCCAAACTTTCATGCCATATCAGTAGGCCTAACTTGAATTCCACTATCGAGCGTTCATATAGCATGGTACCCCACAGAAGATTTATTTGAGACCTCATATTTGCCGCTTGTGCAGCAATTTCATCTGATGACATATTTTTGAATAGCCCATCCAACCCCATGTTCTGCAAAAGTAATCCAATATCCTTGGGATCGGAGGTTTCACTCAATTGTTGCTCTCCTGATTCTTCCCATATCACCATTCCTTTCTCCATATTATCCTCAGCACTGTTGTAAAGCTGAAGAACCTCGGTGGTGGGCCATGTGGCTAAATCAATATTACTACAGCGTGCATAATCCCAAGTAAGTTTTGCTTGTTCAAACTGCTGCTGTCCTAGAGCCAGGAATCCTTCATAAAAATCTGGCTTAATATCAATGGCTGTTTCATATTTTTCTGCAGCTTTTGCATATTCTTTCTGCGCCCATTCATACAAACTTTTGATTTGTTCATGCATATGCTCTTTAGAAGAATCTTCTGTAAAATACACTTTCTTCCTTGCCCTGGACATATGCACATTTCCCCAGTTGAACAATGCTAAAGCTGCCATCTCTTGGAACTTACCTCCAGCATTGTCAAATATGCCTTGTGCTTCCTCACTTGTAATTGTCTCCTCAACAGCCTCAGAATAGAGCTTCATCCCAAATTCATGAAAATCTAAATATCTTTCAGATTCAAACCCAACATGGTTCTTGAACAGTTGTGTAAACTGAATTATCCAATCCTCAATGCAAGATGAGCTAATAATGTCCTTCGCTTTCACCACAGAACCATTCACAGGAGGATTATCAAGGCTAACCGTTTCTCCTTTCTTCACCTTAAGTTTCAGAAAGAATTGATCATGATCAGGATTAGCTTCCACTATGTACAACCGGAGAGAACCCTGCAATCCTGTTTCAGCCCACCTTAATTCTTCATCAGAAGTGATAGTGACCAGATCACCCTCTTGGTCCCTATATTTGACAAGAATTGCTCCTAGCCCAGGGAACCGGTCACAAATAACTTCTCTTAGCTGAAAGAGGCTGCAATTAACTGGCAATTCAGCCCATCTTATATCCTCACCAAAAATAAGTTTTGCTGTTTTCTTAGGTAGATCTTCAGTTCTACCATTACTTTTTTCCTCAATAACCTCCTTAACATCATCTTTCTTCTCATCAAGTTTTTCCTTGGCCTTCTTCTTTTTAGATTTTTTAACCTTCTTCTCTTTCTGACTATCCTTGGCCTTATTTACTACTACACTGTCCCCAGCTTTCTTCTCTTCCAATTTCTCCTCAGCTTGCTTTTCTTCAATTTTATCAGGAGCCTTCACCTTCTCTTTGTTTCTCTTCTTCTTTTGTGTCTTTTGTTTTGCTACTTTATCCAGAGACAAAGCAGAAGGAGGCTCAACATAATCTGGAGGCAACTCAATTTCTGTATCATTTACTATTAATCCCCTATCTTCAAGTGCATGTTTCACCTTACCCAAGACCTCCAATGCCATGATATTATTTGGCTCTATCTTCAAAACAGTACTAACATCTTTTAGCGCTAAATCCAGCCTATTTAAAGCCTCATAGCACCTTGCTCTTTTCATCAGAGCTTTACTATATTTTGGTGCTGCTTCAAGAGCCAAATTGCATTCATGGATTGCTCTAGGATACTCATTGAGACCCTTCTGCATGTAGCACTCAGCCATGTTACTCCGCATATAGGACACATCTAAATGATTTATTGGAAGCAATTTGAGGGCCTTCTCATACTTTACCAAAGCTCCTTCAACATCCCGCTTCTGGAAAAGCTTGTTCCCTTCATCCTTCAACCCTTGAGCCATTGATATAAACACCAAGGTATCATTATCATATGATTTGGGGCTTTTATCTTCAACTTTATTATGATTTCCTCTATCTTCACTTGTTTCTCCTACCTGCTTCTTTTTCTTCCCCATTTTGAACCCAACAATCCAACAGTAAAGAAACTAATCAAAGATACCACTCCTCCTAGTCCACAACACTCACGGTTAAATCCACTCAACAACATAAGAAAAATAGAATTTTTTTTTTTAACTTTTTCCAATGAACCAATTGCACACACAAGATAACCAATCCAAAACCAAACACAAAGCACTCCTCCAAGAAAAAGACAATTTAGTAGGAAAGAGCTTCACACAAGCCTATGAACATAGCAGAAGGAAATAATGGAAAAGATACAACAGGCAGATTGATAGAGGAACATAACCAAGACAACCAGCTTTATACATATAACAGTGGCAGCAGCTATCAAGAAACAAGCTCAAAACCTCAAAGTTGAATTACTGAAGAATCAACTGGGTTATCCCCTTGTCATATTGGCTTGGATTCAGGGAATCTGAACACTTTCGATACAAATGCACCACCCTTCTCTCCAAATCAGGATTTGTTTCTGCTGATACAAATCCCAACTCAGAGAGGGGACAAGGACAACCCAACTCAGATTTAAAGGTGAAGGAAATTTCCCTTTGGTTTTTTCACAAAAAGGGATTCAAGAGAGAGACCCAGAATTTGGTAACAAAGAAAAACTTATCTGGGTGACAAATTCTGAGGAAAAGTTTCAAACTTTGGCAAGGAAATCCAGACAACAAGAGAGAGCGAGAAAGTCTGAAATGTGAGGAATGGAAGAAAGCCAAAACATGTTTAACGTTATGTTGTTCCTTTGTGTAGATTTTCTTTCACATCCTTGACGTAAACGCCACAAATGAGAAGGAGAAAAAAGCAAACGATCAGATAACGTCGAATTTGTTGTCTGAACCGAGAATTTGCAAGGCAATATCGCTGGGAAATTCCTTTTTGTCACTTTCTTTTTAATTCTCTAAATTCTTGAAAAAAAAATTAAAGAATTGTCTATGGGTCCCATCATGTGAGTTTTATAATGAATTAATCCTTTGCTTTAGGACAGCCTTAGTGTGAAGTGGCACACACATGTTGACCTATATGTCATATCCATCAGTTTTTAGATTTTATTTTTATATTTTGGCAATATATAATGAAAGGTCATTCGTGGCAGTTGGTGTCTCACAAAGTGTATCATTGTATTTTTCCTCCTTCAATTTATTTTCTTATAATTGTGTCTTCATTCCCAATCCATGTTATGATTATATACATGAGGATAGATTTAAAGGTAACAATTTTTATTTTAAGAATGTAAGAATTATTAAATTTAAATTATAAATTACTTAATACATCATGTGTGTATATATATATATATATATATTCATTCATTACATCATCTAGTGACATCCGTTCTCCATTTGTCACATAGATAAAGTCAACTTAAAAATAAAAGGTCAGTATAATTACAATATTATTAAAGCATCAATTGTTACTAGATTGACAACAATCTAATAGAGATGAGTTTAGTCCATCTTCCATTAACATGACATAAGCAATCATGTAAAGTATCTGTGCTTTGCATAAACCTAAAAAGCAAATGGCTATGCGTGAAATATTGGGAATTAGTTCCACACTCCACGGAAAAAAGGGTGTTAAACAGTTAATGATCTTTTGGGAGCTGATTGTAAAATTTAGTGTAGAAAAAATAAAAGAAATATGAGTTAAAAGTACTCAAAACAATAAATAAGTAAGAGTGTTTTTTAATGACAAATAATTTTGTCACGTTAGATTTTGCTTTATTTTTTTAATGTGAATTGCACCAATGAGAATATATAAGTAGCGCTCAGTATACAATTATACATTTACTCTTCTGACTTTTGCCCTTTTATAAAATCCATGAACTTTAATTTAGTTCAAATTTATATTTAAACTTTATTATTTTTATATATAAACATCTTAATTTCAATTTCATCTCAAAATTTATCATTAAAATAGTCTTATATTATATTGAAGTTAAATTAAAGAAAAAAATGTCAATCATTTAGTAATTTATAAATATTTTTTTGAACATTCAAATGTAATAAAAAAAATAGAATTAAAAAATCAAATAAAGTCTTTTTATTTATTTTCTGTTATTTTATTTTTAAAAAATTTATATTTTTATTATATAAAAGTGAATTGTAAAAAGGAAAAAGAAAAATACTAGTGAATGAATGACATTCAATGTAAATAATTTAACTCCAATATAATAAAAATAATTATTTTTTATATCACTTTTAATTATCAATTAGAATTCAATTAAAGTTTAAGGTACTTATTTATAAAAATGATAAATTTTAAAGATTAATTAAAAAAAAATTAAAATTTATGATATTTATTTGCAAAGAAAATAAATTTTAAGATCAATAAAGATGACATTAAAGTTTAAGATATTCATTTATAAATAACGTAAAATTTAAAAGAGTTAAATATTTTTTCTTCCTATGAAATTTTAAAATGTACAATAAAAGAAAGCAAATTGATAACAAAAAAAATCGTACATTAATAATATCAAGATAAATAAAAATATACTATCACTTATTTTTTTCGTTCTTTCTAATTTTTTCAAAAATGTGAAATAAAAATATTTATTTTTCTTTTATTTCCTTTTTTTAATAGTTCTTTTCATGTCATGATGTTAAAAAAAAGCTTTTAAAAAATAACAACACACATATACATTTATCAAAATAAGTTTGTTCACCCTAAACAAAATATCTTTTATATACAAAATAAGCATTCGAGCATGATTACAATGGAGTAAACCTCCACATTAGTTCCTAAAAAATATAGGCATAGATAAACCTCCACATTAGTCCCTACAAAATATAGGCATAAACAATTTAATCCCTTGGAGGTTTTTTTAAATAAAATAGTCCTTAAAAAATTTTCCTATTGGATATGTTAGTCCTTCTATCAATCTCAATTAGTTACTTTGTTAAAAAAATGAATATAATTACATTCAATTTTTGTCGAAAAACCTCTAAATCAATTTCAAGCTTAGAAGACCTATAAGTGAATAAGATTTATGTTCAAAAGAAAAAGGGAAACAATACTTGGGATTCCCAAATCCTTTTAGTTTCTTTTTCGAAGAATTCGAAGAACTTCCTTCCACCTCTTTCAATGTTTTTGTCTTCAACCACGAGAAAGTTTGATTTTTGAGTTGAAGATGAAGGATCTTGAGAAGATTTAGCCATTATGTTTAGTGTTTTAGGAAAAATATGGAATCTTGGAGTTGTTTTCAAATGAACGGAGAATGACAATATGCTTTAAGGTTTGGAAGGAGGAGAAAAGGTATTTGTAAGAGTGAAAGTGTTCCTTTTATTCTATGCATATAAATGAAAGTGAGAAGAATGGGCCTTGAAATTTAAAATTGTACTCCCTACATTTCTAATTAGTTGTCATTTAAGCTTAAATTGAGGTAACCAAGAAAGTTATTAATTTTTCTAATATTAAGGAATTTTGCTAATATATTTCCTATTTTGCCCATTTTAAATTATTTGTTTCTACAAAATTCTCTAAATTAAGTGTCATCAATTTCTTTTCTCACAGTAATGAATTTTCTTTAAGTGAAAGATTAAGTGCTCTATTTTATAAGCATATACAAGTATTAAAATCACTTTCAATGTAACAATTCACATTTTTTAGGCCAATAGGTAATAAATGCACCCTTTAATTTTTAATTATTTATTATCTAACTTTATGAAAAATAAAAAATAATTAAAGGAAACAAGGGTATAATTAAGAAAAAAAATTAATATCTTGAGATAAAAAAATGACAAATAAACAGAAAAAAAAATACGACACTGAAATAGAAATGGAGGGAGTAATTTTTACCCCTAATTTGATTGAGTGGTCATTATTATTTTGAAGTTGTGATTGTATGTGCAACAAGAATTACACTTCACAATGTGTGTATATGGTAGTTGAAACTACCATATTTTGTTGAATGTGTCCTACTAATGACCATCCTATCCTTAGAAGTTGAAAAGATAGTTAACATAAACCATGCATAAAAAAATGCTCTTTCTTAATTTGACTTGAAAAAACATTTTTCAAGGGCATTTGTTGGTGACAATACAAAAAATTTCGTAAGGTCTAATTTCAAAAATATCAAAAATGACTTTATGTAATGAAACATATGACTCTAAGTTCTTTGGAGGTTTTAAACATTATGTTCGAAAGATTAAGGATGAATACATGAAAGTCTTCAAAAATCATTTTTCTTGAAATTTGTCTATGAGAATTATGTTAAGGTATGTTAAAAAATGACCAAGTGTTGGATGACTTATGAAGATACTAAAGATTTTTTTTAATTTGAGGATTGGATGCATTTATGGGAAGCGAATTCGAGTAAACCAAATGGAAATGTGGTTAAAATCATTGTTTAGAAGCAATTATAAGTAGTTAATAAGATGTAGTTGTTTTATAGATGTATCAAAATCATAGATATGGAGTTAGGTTTAAATGTACATATGTTGAAATCATAGAATTCAACTATTAAAATAGGAAATTTATAAATAAAGGTTACATAGCCACTTTCATTTGGTCAAAAACACTTGCACACATCTTATTACACCATGTCTTGCACACAAAGTGGCTATCAATTTCTTAAGAAAAGTGTATGTTGTAACCTAACTTTTACATCAATGTAATTATTTTCTCATCTTTGGTTCTATTTTCGATGACCTTTGCTTTGCCTATGGCTCCTTCTTTTCCCATGACCCCTTATCTTGTCTATGACTTTTTTCTTCTATCTATATATTGTTGATTTATGCACTAGATATTTAATATTGAGACCCAAAATTACGAGAACCATAGGGTCACACATATATACTAGATTATAGGAGAAAATGGAATATTAAATATAATTATACTATTTCTTTTGAGTTGAACATATAATGTATAAACCTATTAAAGTAGAATCTAAATCATAAGAGATATAGAGTTATGTTTCTTATGGACCAAACTCTTAACGTAAAATTTTACTATCACTAAGTTAAAGTTCCAAGGAGCCTCTATCTATATGCAATGCCTATGGTATAGATGGACACACCACTCTTGCCGCATAGTATGCTTAGTGTGCGTGAAAAATCCTAACTATCATAGACTCTTCAAGTGCACAACAACTAACATTATTGTTAACTCAAAGATAAAGCAAATCCTTAAAATCTACTTCAATGTTGCAAATAATAAATAAGTTCTATCATCTAAAATAGATGAACAATATGTTCGAAACTCTATCAAATAAATCATTTGTCCATCATTTGAAGACATTATTATACACTACTTGTTTGTACACATCATCTGTATATTACTTTGAATAGTTTGAGAATTTATATTCATCTACAATTATTACATGAGAATGTTTCAAAAAATAAAGATGGCAATCTTAAAACTTACTCAAGAAGACTTCTTGTCGCCTATAAAGTCGCTCTCTATTGTAATAAGAAATTATAGAACACGATCAATATTTGACTTGTGAACCTAAGATAAGCATACAAAAAGAGATAAATAGATTGCTCTATCAATAAATTAAATGACTAAGTGAAAAATAAATCATTTGTTCTTTTTACGCTATTGTTAAAATCCTTTTATAAAACGTCAGATGATCTATATATCCTTGCTTTTATGGCTATTTGCAAAAATGTTTTGAAAATACAATTCAACCCTCCTTTTTGTGTTTTTCTTTTTCTACTTTACAATTGCTCTCCCTTACTTAATCTTAAGATGACAAAGTAGTATGTGTTGTGTGGACTTTGAGAGGTCCAATTATTATTATTGGACTATGTGATTCGTTGAAAGTTAACATCCATTACGTTACAAGAGGGAACATACTAAACACAAGTCATGACTCTTTCACATGGATCCAATAATGAATAAATTTTTGTTATAATGTTTTTCGTCCATATTATCCAATATATATAACTTGTTCATCTTTCTATGACTCATTCTTTTTTTGATTACTCTTTCTTTAGTTTACTATTTTATTAAATATATTTTTGAATGTGTAATTTAACATCATTTTAGAAATTGCATGTTTTACTTACAAATTTTCATTTTTATCAAAAGATGCAAAGTTGTATATTTTTTTATTTTGTTGTGGGAAATTATATTTCAGTTGTCTTTTTATTAAAGTTATTACAAAATTTGAATAATTAGATTTTTCCTAATTTAAAATGTAAAAGATTTTAGTTTGAATAAAAAGAATTTACATTTTCAAAATTGTAACTTTAATCCAATGAACATAAAAACACTTCATTTGTTCGATAAAATCATTGTGAGAAGTTATCATAATTTGCTTTTAATCCTTTCATTCAGTCAATTATATATTCATTTTTTCTTTATTTTATGATAAACTTAATTTCTTGTGCTCTTTGATTGTAAATAGTTTTTTGTATTTTAAGAGAGTTGCTTCAACCATTTCTTCTTTTTAATTGGCTTTGAAAATTAAAAATTTTAAATTTAAGATAATGATACGATATTGAATAGAGTGATGAAAATGTAATATTAATATAAAGAAAAACATTATTTGGCTAATGCATAAATGATATAGTCCTAGTACATGGTTAAAATGTATTATTAGTCAAGAAACATTCATGTCATCCAATGTGTGATGTCATTATTTTGATTTTTTATTGTTCAATCAAAGTATATATTTAAGTAATAAATAAAATGAAATTTAGGTAGTGTTTATAAGAAATAAGTTAATGAGTGAAATTTATAAGAGGTTGTTTCCTTAACTAATATTAGTTTATCTAATTGTTAAAATCAAATTTAAAATTTGTTGATTATAAAGTGAAATGTACAATAGGTTGTTTTCTTGGCTTATATAAATATCTTACTTTGTTTACTTTATTATTTATTTATTTTTATTGCTAGATGCAGTTTGATTTCCTGAAAAAAAATATACTGTGAATCAAACACTTGTTTTAATTGTTTTTGAAAATATCAAATAGATTCTCAAGAACCTTAATTACCAACCAAACATAGCTTTTTAAAACACTAAAAAATGTCATTAATAGGTATGTTATTTTTAAAAATATTATTTATGTGAATAAAATTAGATAACTTGAAAAAATGTTTCATAAATTGTAACTTTCACACTATTAAATAGACATAGTTAAGAGTGTAAATAAATTAAGTCAAAGAGCATTTACAACATAATTAAATATGATTTTGTAAAAAGTCATGATATTTAAATCTAACTTATTTATATAAATGAATTAAATTTACAAATTGAACATGATTTATTGGAAAAATATAAAATTTAAATTTAACTTTTTTACCTCTTGATTATTTTATTAATACGTTTTGAATGTTATTAATTTAGCTTCTAATAAACATTTTCAAGTTAAAAGTAAGATAAAAGTATAAAAAAACAAAAGAATATTT
>JAMLFT010001361.1:0-31336 GCA_026544285.1 Pachyrhizus erosus
CCGATCTATTTTAAATTTGATACTTTATTAAAAAAAAATATAATAATTTTACTTAGATTAATGTAATGTTGCAAATTTATTTTTAAAAGATATTATTTTATCACAATAATTATAACTAAAACTCACTATATTAGTTCAATGGTAACAAGGTTTAAATAATTTACATGAAATTTTAAATTTAAATTTTATGTCATCTTTATAAAACAAGAAAAAAGAAATTAATTTTTAAATGCGTAAATTAATTGACTTAAAATTATTTCAACTTATATAATAATTTTAAGTTTGAGTTTTAAATATATCTTTATATTAAATATTTAGAGAAATAATTTTCTTATTTATAATAATTTTACCTAACTCAAATTAAAATATTTTTTATGAAAAATTCTTGTAATCTTTTAAAAAAATTATTTTAAAATATGATTATAACTGTACATTGAAATATAAATTAAAAATAAAAATTATTTAAGAGAATAAAATATTTAAAATATAACATAATTCACATGAAAGTGAGTCCTGACACAATATTATGCCTTAGTCATTAGTTAAATTGATATACTTATGTATTAATTGATTTATACGTTCAGTGTTACTTTAATTTAACATATAAGAGTAAATTTGAAAGTAATTAATTTTTAAATATAAAAAGTAATATGTTCATCTCAACTATTGAGCATAATTTCCTTGTTTAAAGTGCCTTGACGTTGCTTTGTGAATAATCAATTCATTAAATAGCGCTTTATAGGAACAAATAATACAACAACAAAGGGAAAGTTCATGGCAAACCCCCTTGCTGAGGATGTATAAATGCAACACAGAAATAATGTTACCACACAACTCATCTGGATTTCTTTTTCCTATTGTTCTACCACTTGATCAATGCCTTCAACCAAATCCAACAAACCACCAATTTATCTCCCTCTTAGAACACACACCAGTAGTAGGCTTCCATTCAGAGACATATTTTACAAAACCTCTGGTGTGCTGAGTGGGAGGGAGTGACAAATTATTGCAACTGATGGACTTGAAGGATGAAAAGAGGGAAGCATTAGATTAACATTTGAAATAAAAGGTTTTAAAATCCATCAATGACAATTATGGATCTAATCCAATGGTATATAAAGATAAGCTAATACCACATTTTACCACATAGTTTCTTATTGGGATAAATTTTTAAATGATGACAGGACTTTCACCCAATAATAAAAGTGGGTTTAGAAAGTATATCAAAGTGTATTCAGGAGGCAAGCAGGGGTCTTTCCCTCCTCAAGACCCTTTATATATATATATATATATATGAGAAGAAAAGAAAAATATAAATTTTAAAAAATATTAATAAAGGAAAATGAATAAAGAAAAAATAGAACATTGAGTTGATGTTTGTTTAATATCCTTTTAGTAATGGATTTTAACTCTAATTTTATACATAAAATTAATCATAAACATTTTTTTGAAATTCATTATTTCTTAAATAATTATTTATTAGAAGTTAGATTTTTAAACAAGTGTGTAAAAAATTAAGTTTGGACCCCCCTTTGATGCATTCTCGGATCCGTCCTGTTGCTAATGTTGCTCATGATATATATTTAGTATTGCCCTGGTCCAGAGGGGTGCACCATGTTTCTAAACTTCTGAGTACATTCACCTAGTTCACTTTCATTCCTATAAGCACCCTCAATAGATAAGATAAAGATGAATTGTTATAAGGGTAAAAACTCAGAGGTCACTTTAACAAAGCTCAATAGCTTGGTATGAATGGAATATAAAATTAAAAGTTTGGTAAATCCCTTTCCAACAAGAAAAGGAAATTGGTGTGGTTAAGAAAGAGAATCAAATAAAATAAGCTATCTATCTTCATCTGTTGAAATGTCAATCCCCATTAATGACAGTTTTTCACATAGTGAATTGACGCTGTTGAAATGTACACCTCTGATACCAACTTCAATTGCTGCCTCTACATTTTTTTGCCTGAGACAATAACCATATAAATCATGCACACTTCAAAATAGATTAGTTCAAGAGTTTACTGATTAGCCAATTAAACTCTTTAATCCACCACAAATATTATTTACAAAAACTATCTATTTTGTGATTTTGTTATAGAATAGACCAATTTTGAAAGAGAGCCACTCCTTTCTTAAGAATCATTAAAAGGAAAGTTTTAAATATGTTTTTAGTTCCTATAAATAATTTCATATGGTTCCGGTATCCTTTAAAGAATAAAATTTATTGCTGATAGTTCTCATATTTTTTAAATTTTTTCAAAATGGTCTTTATCACCACGTAGTAGTGACATGACATGCATCTAATCATGTCATGTTAGTGACTTTTTTGAGGATGACATATGACCTAGCATGACTAGGTGTATAACTGCATATCACATTGCGACTACATGTTTGCAGGGACCAATTTAAAACATTTAAAACCAAGAAAAAAAAAAATTAGAAGACTAAAACCACAGTGAATCATGTTAAAAACATATTTTATCCTCCAAGAAATCATTTTCACAAAAAGACAAATTGAATTAGATGTGATGGAGGAAAAAGAAATAATCTGCTAGAATCACAAATGTCTGCTTCTTGAGAGACAGAGAGAGAGAAAGAACGAAATTGATAAGGGATGTCAAGATGCATGAAGACCTATATCTGATGAATGTAGCACAGATAAATGATATGAAACTGTGATTTGATTCTGATAAACGATCTAGTGTATAAAGAGAGTAGCAACCTGTCATCTACAAAAATACAATTTGTTGGATCAACTTTAAGATGCCTCACAACTTTCTTATAAAACTCAGTATCAGGCTTCCTCTTACCTGAAACATATTGTAAATGGGTCTGTATTATATAAGGTTAGGTTAGCATAACAGGATAGTTCGAATGCATGCTTTAGCCCTCACTAACAAACAATAAAGCGTAAATAGGAAACGGTAGCATCAAGACTTTGTTTTGTCTCACTAGAATCTAGACATTATCAAATGAAAAGGATGATCAATGTTGCATAAAAATAGAGAGGGAGAGATGATGTGTTATACCAAATGTGCATGAACAAAATGTCCACGATAAATATTTTGATAGTTTTAACTTGTCTTCAATCAACTGGTACCTACAATACAACACATTCAGTAGGATGCTATGAAAAGAATAAGAAAAACATAAAAAGAAATAATAGCAAAAAAACTATCTTACCATATAGGATAGTTTGTAAAAGCATGCATCTCGTAGTTATTTTTCTTTAAGGAAAGAAGCAACTGTTCGATGCCTTCTATGTATGAATATCCACTTCTCATACAAGTTTTAAGGCCTGACAAAAATATAGAAACACACACGCAAGTCGGTAGCTTTATCAAAATCAAGGGGGGTGTGGAGCACAAAAATGATACATTTGGCCTACTTTAGGAGTATTCATATTGAATTTCTATGTTGACACCCAAAGTACAGACCAATCTCTACTAGCAAATAAAAAGTAACATGATACGGCTCATGGGAGGCTAACAACAACCATATATATTGGGGATTGGGGCCTTGTTCATGGCAAGGTTATCAAACACTAATCAAAATGTGAACCAACTGCCAAAATTTTGAATCACAAATCATAAGTTGTATCTAGTTGTAAGATTAAAAATTATAATGAAAAATAGTTGGAAATATATTACATAAATGATGTATAGTGCAATTTAAAATTTTAAGTAGGAAATGGCAAATCAACTTAATCATAGGTTTCACAAAACAAAATCAGAAGTCATATGTCAGAAATCAAAATGAAAATCATGTAAATAGCCAAATAAGGTGCACATGAAGTGAGCAGATGATTGCATGAAGCCTACGTTTTAAAAGAATGAAATAAGGACAACCAAAAACAATCAAATAGGATGCATAGAGTGAATGAGTGTCCATATGAATTTAGTAGTGCTCCTTGAGTTACTTTTTTAACAGTTTAAGCTTATTTGGATTTCCAATACTTTGATGAGAATTGGTGAAAGAAAAGCATAAAACAAAACAAAAATTAATTAGTCATTGAAACGTGAAACTTATATCAGTGATTCAGAATCACACAATTCAAATCCATTTGCGATCCATCAAATTATATGAATCAATTGCTTGCCCCTGAGACCTAACTCGCCTAAACATTTCCTTCACCAAAAAAAAATATCAATTGCTAAATTAAGTGATTTGAATTGTGAATCATGCTATTATAAAAACTATGATTCACGCTATGAACAGTACTGATCTACAGTAGTCTCGAGTCTTAACAGCAAACCAAAACATGTTTACTATTGACCTTTAACTATTCTTGTTTTGATCCGTATTTAGTATCAAAACAATCTCAGACCTTTTTAAATATGATATTATACATTTTACAAGAAAAATTATGGCAAGCATTGGTGGAACAAATAACAAACAACCAATCCATTAAGGAAATTAATGCAAGCCCAAAAGTTGTCTTGGTTTGACACAAATTCATTTAAAGATTCTTCCAACTTCCAATGGCAGACTGCCGCTATTAACTAACTGCTCAGGCAACACTTCATTCTACGGGTGAAACATTAACTGTTACAAATTCCAGATGGACTACAACATTTTTTTAAAGCAAAACTATGTTGAACGTGTGTATCAATAATTATCTATTTTTTTTAAGACTGTTATTTTTCTCTTAATGTTATTTATTAACAGTTATGTTAATAGTTATTGTTTAGGAAGTTTTTTATTATAATTTTATTTCTGTTACAAATCTGTATTTAAAACAGATTCATTTCTTTTACAAAATTTGTATTTAAAAACAAATTATTATTCAATAAAAGATATTGCATTCTTCCACCCTTATTCAAATTACTTTTCCAATAGTGGTATCAAAGTTTTCTTCTTTAAGGGACTTGTGAGGGAACTGAGTGAACCCCACCACGAAAAACCCAAACACCTTACTTCAATTTATCAAATAGAAGGATTCTGAAACATCATACACAACACTTGCACCACTTGTGTTTAATGATGAAGAGTATTATATTTGGACAACAAGAATGAAGGCACATTGGGAGTCAATTGATGTTTGGTAAGCAGTAGAGGAGGACTACGAAGTTCCTCCTTTACCATATAATCTAACAATAGCACAGATAAATCACGAGAGGAAAGGAAAAAAGTCAAAGACAAGTCAAAGACAAAAGCTTCTTTGTTTGCTGCTGTCTCTAAAGAAATTTTCAGTATAATCATGACCATCAATTCATCATTCAAAACCTGGAATTTCTTGAAAGATGAATATGAAAGAGATGATAGGATTAAGGGAATGCAATCCCTAAATTTGATTCGAGAATTTGAAATGCAGAAAATGAAGGAGTCTGAAACAATTAAAGAGTATGCTAATAAGCTTCTTGGCATTGCTAATAGAGTAAGATTGTTTGGTTCTTCATTCTCTGATTCATGAATTGTTGAGAAAATACTGGTGATTGTCCTTATAAAATTTGAGCCTACTATTATTTCCTTGAAGAACACTAAGGATCTATCAAAACTTACCTTGGTAGAACTAGTAAATGCTTTGCAAGCTCAAGAATAAAGAAGAATGATGAGGGCTGAGGGTTCTGTGGAAGGAGCATTGCAAGTTAAATTGCAAATTAACCAAGGAGAGAAAAGCAAGTGGAAGAAAAAGAAGAAAAATTTCTGCACACAAGAAGCAATTGCTAATTCCAGCAACAATAATGGAGACAAAAACAAAGGATTTCCTCCTTGCAAAAATTGTGGCAAAATGGGTCATCTTCCTTTCAAATGTTGGAGAAGACCTGATGTTAAGTATGAAAAGTGCAACAAGTTAGGTCATCACATGAGAATTTGCAAAAGCAATCTTTAACACAAGGATGAGTAACACAACGATGAGGCTCAAGTTGCAGATCAACAAAAGGAGAAAGAGGAGCAACTGCTTGTGGCAACATGTTTCTCAAGCAACAACTCAAGAGAATGTTGGTTGGTGGATAGTGGTTGTACCAACCATATGACCTATGATAAAAAAACTTTTCAAAGAATTGGACAAATCACAGATATCAAAAGTTAGAATTGGCAATGGTAATTTTATCACTATTGAAGGAAAAGGGACTGTAGTCATTCTGCAGTCATTCTGTAGTCATTGAAAGTTGCGTGGGTACAAAATTAATTTTTGATGTTTTGTATGTACCTAAGATAGATTAAAACTTGCTAAGTGTGGGTCAATTGGTTGAGAAGGGATTTAAAGTCATCTTTGAAAATAAGCACTTGAAGGAAATTTTCAGGATCAAAATGAGAGACAAGAGTTTCTCATTTGATCCAATGGAGGAAGAGCACGCTGCTTATCCAATTCCTGTAAACAACACAAAGGTTTGGTACAAAAGATTGGACCATTTTCATCATGCACCCATGTTGAATATGCAACGATGGGAGTTGGTTCATAGCTTACCGCATTTGGATTCCGAATTACCAAGCTGCGTGGCTTGTAAATATGGGAAGCAAGCAAGATTACCATTCAAACAAGCAACTTGTAGAGAAGTTGCAACTAATCCACACACATTTGGCTAGACCTCAAAGGACTCTTTCACTTAAAGAGAGTGTATTTTGGAGATTTAAGCAGTGGATTGAAAAGCAAAGTGATTGCATGATTCAAGCGTTGAGGTTAGCAAAGTGATTGCATGATTCAAGCGTTGAGGTTTGATAATGGGAAGGAGTACACTTCAGAACAATTTACCATGTTTTGTGATGAAGTGGGCATGGAGCATCAATTAACAACTCCTTACACCCCTCAACAAAATGGGGTTAGTAAATGAAAGAATCAGATGATAACAGAAATGGTCAGATGTATGTTTCATGAGAAAGGGTTACCAAGAGAATAGTGGGCGGAGGCTGCAAACATTGTAGTTTTTTTGTTCCCACCAAAGCAGTAGATGGGAAGACTCTTTTTGAGGCTTGGGATGTGTACTTCATGGAAAATGAGCAATGGAACTGGAATAATGCTGAAAAGATGCCAATAGTTGACCCTTTGCAAAATCAAGATGAGCTTATTAATGATGCACTTGTAAGAGGCATTAGATTGATCTCAGATATCTATGAAAGATGTAATGTAGCAGTTCTTAAACCTACAGGATATTGTGATACAATCGAGGATCCATGATTTATTAATTGTGCAAAAGAATCTCATTTGAAAGCAGAAAAAAGAGTGTTGAGATATGTCAAGGAGACTAAATTATGACATCAAGTTTATTCAATCAGAAGATTTCAAGTTGCATGGTTATTTTGATAGTAATTGGGGAGGATGTTTAGATGATATAAAAAACACCTCAAGTTACTGTTTCATTTTTTAATCAGGGATTTTCTCTTGGTGTTAAAAAAAAACAAGTTTGAGTTACTGAAGAAAAAATTTAGAGTTGTCAATTACTGATACAAGGAGAAATGTTGAACATGTGTATCTGTTTATTTTTTTAGGACTGTTATTTTTCTCTTAATGTTATTTAGCAGTTATGTTAATAGTTACTGTTTAGGAAGTTTTTTATTATAATTTCATTTCTGTTACAGATTTGTATTTAAAACAGATTCTTTTTTGTTACAAAATTTGTATTTAAAAACGGATTAATAAAAAATATTACATTCTTGTGAGTTTTATCATTTACTTTTCCAACAAAATAACAAGAAAGCTAACACATTCTGGAATTTATATAATACTCTAGTACCAAAAGGAAGAATCATAGCCAATTTTCAACTCATATGAATCAGCTTGATCTTGATCTTTAACTAAATTCTCAAAATACACAAGTTCTAATTCTCAAAGAAAAGAAAGAAAGACTTACATTTTTAATGTATTGAGATTAAACAGCAGTATAGAATATGATAAAGCTATGCCTGTTTAATTCAATATAAACATGATTAAGATCTATTAGCAACAAAGTCTTAGACCAACCAACCTTCTAAATCAAAATCCCTCCCGTCCTTAAAAAACTTTCTGGCTAGCTCCATCTGGAAGAAAATGAGACAGATTGATCAGAAAATTGTTGAAGGTAGAGACTACAAAACCATTCTATGCAGAAATTCTAAGAAATTAGAAAGTAATGAATGAAGACCAGAGCAATACAAGCAATGCGGTTGGTTGGATGAAAATGGAGGACTTTTTTGTCTAATTTTACAACAAAGTGACCTTTGTCTCCCTTTCTCTTGAACCAAACCAACACAAATGAAACCTCTCCTTCCCTGCCTCTCCATTAAAATCCTTCACCTCCCGTTCCCTCCTTTGAATCATATATTATAAAATTAGAAGATTCAAATTGACCCTTTACCCAAATATGGTTACATATCAGGTTGAGAAGAAGATAAGCATATATGACATATGACATTAAGGCTTTGTAAATCCTTCGAAAACCCCATTTGCAATTCAATTTCTACTAAAAGCTTTGACTTTTACATATACCATGAAAGAGGGTCCATACGTTGCAACAGTGAATTATCAAAGTTCATTTTTTTACCTCATCAATGAGACCCTTTTCAAACTCAATCCAAGCAGTAGGGTGCTTGCAATCTATGAGTTCCTTCAAAGACATTCCGAAGAAGGCAGGGACGTCTTGGTAGAAAGGGTCACGAACAAGGGTGTCCATGATATCAAATAGCAGAATGGGAAGCTTCCTTTCGTTGGTGGTGTTGTTGGTCAATTCCATGCTAGTGATTGAATGTGAAAGTGAAGGTTTCAATCTGAATTTGAGACACAAATGTCTCGTAGGTCTTGTTTGGAACAAACAACAGATTGAGATTGAGGGTACTGCAATTCCTCCCATTAACACCATTTTCGTATCTCACTGTAACTCATTGCATGTTGCTTTCACTTCCGTTTCTTGATTTCAATATTCTTTCTGATCTTGGCCATAATAAATAAATAAATAATCACTAATTATTTCAATATTTTATTAATATAATTTCGTGTATTTTAATAATAATTGTTTTCTTGTTTGTTTCGGTAAGTTGTCATGTGTAGGATGGTTGGTGGTGGTTCAATAATCGACGGACCATTGAAACGTTATTTGCATCTTTTTTCCTTTATGCATCTCTTCCATTTTTTTACAAAAATATTTTTTAAACTAATTTTTTATTTTTGAGGAATTTAAAAAGTCTCATAAATACATTCTGAAAATTAATTTTTATAAATTTATAGATTTATTAGAAAATAATTTTTAAAATATATTTAATGTATTTAAAAAATTAACTAGGAAATGCATTAAATATATTTTGAAAATTAATTTTAGGAATGCAATAATTTTAGAAATTAAATATATTTCAAAAACATATTTTAAATACATTTTGGAAATTAACTTCTAATATGTATTTAATTTCCGAAATTAATACACTCTGAAAATTCATTTTTAGAATATACTAATGCATTAATTTCCAGATTGTATTAATGCATTAATTTTATCCAGGTAAGTTAACTTTATGTAGTAATGGGAGTCAAGAGGATAGAATTGGAGTACAACAATTGATAACGAGATAAAAAAAAAAATCAGATTTGAAGAATTTGCTTTTGATAATGATGAGTAAGAGGTAGTGTGTGCTTGAAACTCAATTGAGTTCAATAGAACGTGGATCATCCCACACCTTTCCACGTTTTTTTCTTTTGGAAAGTAGGATTTTTCGTTTAGAAGCCTCCAAACGGATAATCAAACACAAAGGGTCCTCACGTAACTTAGAAATCAGTCACTACAACTTGATAAAGTGTGTTTGAAGAAGTTGCTCTCAACGTGAACATGCTTTTACTCAATGACAGGTAATTGCATGGGAAAGTGGAATTGTCCAATTGCAGCACTTCAAACGACAATCCAAATACCTCTAAAAGTTTGTGTAAATCAGTTACCTAGTTCAAAGTGCAGAATCACAAAGAAAAGTATAGAGATTTAAAAAGTTCTTTTATGAGTTGAAACAACACCTCATACACGAAATAGATTATCTGATTCTTCTTTTACAAAGGTTTTTGAGAAGTGTACAACTGAACATGTGTAGTTTACATCAAAGCTGTGAAACGTAGAACAATACTAGCAGCGTGCCTATAATACATGGATCACCTGAGCAAGAAATTGTTGAGTTCAAGTGAAAAATGATGGTTGAATTTGAAATGACAGACTTAGGGTGCTTTCACATTTTGGATTTAGAATTCAAACAGAGACTACTATGGAGAGTTCCGACACCAAAGAAAAATACGTTTTTGAGGTGCTAAAAAGCAAAAAGGTTCAATATGATGAGTTGCAATGTTATCCAAACTACAATAGACTATGGTGTTGAACTTAAGAAGAGTGTAAATGAAAATTCGATAAATCCTCCATTATTTAAATACCTTGTAGGATGTTTACGATACTTGTGTAATAGTATACCATACTTTGATTGTTTAATGCTTAGCAGTTGCTATCTAATAAATTGTTAAGAAAAGTATAGTGGATATAATCATCGGTTGTTAAAAAAGTTAAGACTAACCACATATGTAATATACTTAAAGAAATGCAATTGCTGGAATTCAGAGTGGTAATTCTTACTAATCACGAGAATGCTTACGGGTTTTCTTCATAGGCGAGTGGTCATGTTCCCTTGGAGGATCAATTGATCAAGTTTTCCAAAGCAGTCAATTCCTTGACTATTTAATTACCTTTAACTACGTGTTTGGGTTTCGATAAGTATTTATAAAATTGATTTTAAATTAAATTAATTTTAGTTAAATTAATTTAAAAATAAAGTCATTTATATTTAAATATTTTATTCTAAAAATAGGTTAGTAGTAAAAAGACTTTAGATATAATTTTTTATCCAACAAAAAAAAAATACTTAAAATAACTTCAACTCAAAATTCTGAACTTAGAATTAAGTCTTCAAAATATAAAATCAACCACGTAAACATTTATTTAAAATTATGCTAGGCAATATTTTAACATGATTTTAAACAATTCAATGTGAGGCCAATCATTCACTAAATATGTTTCTATTTCCTACTCGTAGGAAATTTGCCGCTAGTCACATTGACAAAAACACAGACATGATATTTGCATGCATGCGAAGTGCACAAAATTTGAACCGTAAATAAAGTTTAAGTAGATCCAGTACCAAAACCTTCCTGCATATTATGAAACTAATTACATTACATCTAATTGTTAACTGTTCGTCAAATAAGAATATTAAAACACCCCAAAACATGTAGCAAATATACCACAGCCTTGTCTCCTTACAGCATTTCAGAAGATGCTGCTCCAAAGATTTCCCTTCGAGTAAAATTCTTGACATACAAAAGAATAGTTTACAAATCAATTTTGTCAATAAAATCACAAATATAATTCATATATCATAGCGACGGGCTCTTGTATTTTAACATGATCACTACCACCAATAAGAAAATGGCAACTAGCACTAAGATTAACTCATTCGCCATTCTTTTTGTTCCTTGGCAATTTGAATTACATGCCTAATGATGTTCGGTTAATCCGCTGAGCACCTAATTTTGGAGCAGCAGGTTTGGTTCCCCTACCTCTGCCAGAGGATAAGGGCTTGGCCTTAGTAGTGGGTGCTGGAGCAGCTATGGCAGCCCAAGGATCATCATCATCAGTTTGAGCTGTTTTCAAATTTAAAGGTCTTGCAGTTTTTGGAGCAGGAGCTGCTATAGATCCCCACAAATCATCATCCTCATCCTTGTTCAATTTTGGTGTACTTTTGGGTAGCATATTTGAGGCTAAAAATAACAATAAAAAAAAAGTAATTAATACATTCCTGTATATAAAAGTAACCATATATGCAAATGAACGAATATGCTTAAGAATTTTCCTGGAAATTGTCAAGACTTTCAGAAACAGATCACAAGCTATATAAAATGGCAATAACATCTCGTAAACACTATTTTCTTCAGTAATACTAACTACACAAATAACAAAAGCTCATGGTGCATTTCTTAGCGAGATCAGTAATTTAACAGAAATGCCAACCCAACATTTAGTGCAAACTGCAAATTTTACATCAATCATTTTGTGGATCTTGTCATTATTTATAGGCAGAAAACATGCAACAGTTTGTCAACTGGTGGTTCTTGTCATTATTTCAGGCATAAAAATGCAAGTTTTTCAAGACGTTCTATTCAGGTTTGGCATAAACATAGACGATAACTTTCAATCAGACACTGAAAATTATTAATAGTAACTAGTAACTTGCAGTCATGGAAATTCATACCAAAATACTAACAAAAATAATAAAAAAGAACCTTGTTTTGTATGTGAAATAGGTTGAGAAACAGGTCGTCGTTGAGCTGCTTGAATGTTTGCAAGAGCTGGAGCTGGCTTTGTCTCTTCAAGTGGTTCCAAATCATCCCACCCATCCCTGTCACTTTCATGCTCCTCATGAATTCCATTCTCAAGTTCCCCCCAGCCATCCGTTGATGTAGGAGATGTAGGGACAGGGTGTTCAGCCAAATCTGTTGTAGAGCTTACCCTCACATGGGCTGGTGCTGTTGATGGCGCCTCTATACCTAAAAATAAATGAAATAAACATGGGTAAATGTTATAAAAATGTACTCATGGAAAGAAGCTGTCTTAATTAAGCAAAACGAATTAAAGCATCCTCAACAGAGCAGATTGAGAAGCTGAATTATTAGCTTTGCATCTAGAAAAAAGGATATGAAGATGATGGGTGGCATCTTTAGTTGTATCATCCCAATGTTTTTCCATTTTTGTTCCTTTCTTTCTCTTCATTCAAGAGTTAAAAAAAAATTACATTAATACAAAATCATATCTACTAGCTATAGTCAGGTGATTCAGGCAAAGATCAATCCTCCAAAAAATACATGACATCAACTTAGTCACCCAATCATGAAAAGTGACAACAAAATCGTCCATTTGTTTATGGACTGTAAAAACACTGTTTATTCATCCTTTGATGCAGGGACTAATTGATGTCACTTTCCTATGATAAAGAAACTAAATTCATGTTACTCTCAATGATTGAGGAACTAAATTAATGTCAACTTTCTTCAGAGAACCAAATTAATGTTACTTTCTATGCTTGATAGATTAAATTAAACTAAACTTTTTGGAGGACCAAAATGGTGTCACTTGTATCATAATGGTATACTTTTTCTACAAGCCAATTAATGAAACTAGAGAAATTGACGAATAGTCCACACCGCCAATTTCATTGTTTCCAACACTGTTATAGTTTCACAGTTAGGATTAGGCATACCTGTGGTGTCATTAGAAGACGTTGAAGTGATTGCGGTCGAACTTGCAGAAGCAACCGGAGCATGATCAGAAGGTTTACCCTTCAAGGTCAAGGAGCTCATAGCCCATCTGAATGGTGGAAAGGATTAAATCAGTACCAAAATGGTGACAAGGGTAAAATCAGCACCAATTTCTTGATGATAATGTAAATATTGTGGGAGGGTAATTGATGGGAATCAATAATAACTATCATGAGCAGTCATGTATTATTAGATATAAGTGTAATAATAAATGTCATGTTGGCAGTCATGGGTAGAAGTTAGGAACAAAATGTATTGTTAGAAAATGTGATAGATAATAACTTATCCTGCATTAACAGTGATGTATTAGAGTTAGAAACTACCTTGTGTACTAATACTAGACTCTAGATTTTACAGAACAAATAACTTCCTAAAGATAAGATAAAATCCATAAGATAAGGATCCTAAAAAGATAAGATGATCTAAGATGTGATGTAATAAGATATTTTATGATAAAATCAAGATACTCTTGGATATTTTTCATATATTCTAACAATCATATCACAAATATTTGTATACAAGTTGAAGTAAGATTATGTATTCATGCATGTGTATACCATCAGTAAGAAGTAAAATGGAAGCGTTTAATCACCATCAATGGTCCACCCCATTTATCATGATCTTATATGTGGCCACTAAATTAAGAGTTTAAAGTGGGTAAAAAAAAACGTATTAATAAAACTTAATAGTACAAACGTAAGCAAGAATCAGCTATTATGTATGGGCATTTTTTATTTGGCACTGATATTAAAAAGAAAAGGGTTAACATACATGCGTGTGTTTGGGTTAGTTACTTTGGCTTTCAGGTTTTTGAAAATAAAATACTTGAGGTGTTTTACATAAACTATTTTTGAATGAAAAATAAGTCACTCTAAACATACTAACACAGTGAAATCTAACACCAGAAGTTCATATTAACTCTCTCTCTCTCCATTGCTTAACATTTGAACTTTCAAACACACAAAGCTTGGACTGACTTACCCAAGCAAACTAGCATTTCCTGGAACAGATGAGCTTCCCACACTTGCACCACCAGTGGTATCTGCTGCATTTGTCTTTAACAGAAAACAGAAAAATACCAGCATCACATTAGATGATCATCTTCAGACATTATTAGTCTATATGACGGTGCATCTCAACACGAGAGTTTCCTTCTAATAGAAGATCTTTTATTTAATTAAAATTTTAAAAAAGGATATTAGTAGTGGTGGGGAAATGTATTATCAGCGGAAGTGTAGAAGTCAAAGATAGGCATGTATTGATAATAAATAGATCACACACGCAAACATATAAATTCAGCCTGCAAATATTTTTTTCTAAAAGATATATATTACTCGATGGCTGATTTAGGAACCAAGATAAGGCATCAGAATAATGGCTAAAAATAATTTCAGAGTATACCTTTTCATAATGTTGCTTTGCTATCTGCAAAAACTGATCAACAGCTTGAAATGCCTTAGTTCTAACATCACTGTTTAAACCAAGACAAGAACATCATGCAATCATTGTTTCAAAAAATGACCAAATAACCAACAGTACAATAATAAAAATGATCTCTACTTAGAATCTAAGGACAAGAAACAACAAAGCATCACATAGCACAAATATAAATATAAATACTAAAGAAGATCCACCATGAGCATATCAATATATAATTTATAGGGAAAAAAAAGGGAATCAAGCAATGAATTACAATACCAAAATATGAATCAACCCACTAAAAATGCTAATTAACAGGATAAATTAAGTCACTGGAACATTCCTCATCTTCACATGGTAAAGGGGATACAAGAAATACAAGCTTGTAGTGAGATATAACCTGTCAGGATCAATTGTGAGAACAACGACATTTGGAAGAATCCGGGTTGCAACTTCAGTGATGTCATAGTAGGAACTGGTGGCACACAAAGCCATTATGCCTGAATAATAAAAATTCAAAATTATGTGAAAAGAATGTTGGAGGAAAAGTATAACAATGAAGAAGAGCTATAAATAAATGTTATGATTCTGATACCTGCTCCTCTGGCAGGTGGAAAAGTATCACGTAGTGCACGGACTGTAAATGCATTAATCAAAACTCTTTTTCTTGTCTGCAAAATAGATTTGAAGTTAATTCACCAAAGAAATATATGCTAACATTATTAAATAAAACACAGCACACTATTTGAATTGCAGATAGCATTTGGAACATACTCCTTCATTTAAGTAACTTCCAATATTGCCTAATAATATGGTAGTATTTGTTCTAATTGCCGGTTCTTCATCAACCTACAAAAAAATGCAGATGTTATACATTTTAGAAATGGAAAACCATGAAGGCATGGACATAAAAAAGGAAACAAAGGAAATAAAATTGCAGATCTTTTTCCTAAATAAAATGATTGCAGTATTGGCAACTGGGTTATCAGTAAATTTTGAGATAAGATATGTGAAGCACACATGCTTCAAAAAAAGAGCAGTGCCATAATCAATACATTATAATATTTTAAAGGGACACTTCAAATTTTTCTGTGTCACCATATTGGTCTCCCATGTCCAAGATTCTTTAAAACAGTCTAGAACAATTAAAAAATAAAAAGACAAGTAAAAGAAAAGCCTTGTCGATTCATTGCTTCTTCAGTTAAAAACAAGCAGCTAGCCTTTTGATTCACTATACAGAACTGGTTGAGGCAGTACCTGCAACTTTGACAGATACTTCAATAATGACCCTGACATGGTCCTTTGAGACAGCTGCAATAATGAAACAAATAACATTTTAACAAACAATTCCCCAGTGAAATTTCACCAAATAAATAGACGAGAAGATTTGGGGAAGGTGGAGAAAAAATAAAGAAAAGGAATAGTAAAGAAAAGTGTCAATCAGAACTTGATGATCATTTAGTATTATAAATATCAATCTAAAGTAAACTATGCATGTCATTGAAGTGCATCAACCATCATTTTAGTAAACCCAATCTTACAATTACATATCTGAACATCTTAGAAAAAATTATTAAAATATTGAAAGTGGTGGAAAGATAGACCAAAGAGCAATAAAAGATCAGAATTTGATAACCATTTAGTATTATAAATATCAACCTAAAGAAAACTATGCATCTCATTGAAGTGCATTAAACATCATTTATGTAAATTGCATATTGAAAGAGGTGGTAAGATGGACCAAAAAGCAATAAAAGATCTATGTGATTTCCCAAGCTCTGACACAACCTAGACCTCTGTTTTATTAGAAAAGACAATAACTTACTAAACACAGTTAATGCTGCAAGTGCCACCCCTCCCCTCAAACAGATATTTGTTCAATATAAATTTCGAAATAATCAGGTCAAACATGCTATACAAACACCAATGAGCTATAAATGTTATATGTATCTGACATTTCAATAAGATTAATAACACTTTTAAATTTTAAATGAAACCAAGGCAATAGCAAAAACCATTAAATCAATGTATAACAGACATACCTTTGGAGCCAAAATTAACATAGACTTAAGAGTCAGTTCCCTGAGGAAAGCAGATGTATCGGAGAAGCCAGTAGCAATATGAGGGTAAACCTAATTATATATGCCAACAAGAATTTTAAAGTATCCACATTGTCAACAGGAATGTTAGTATATTGTACAAAAAGGAATTGCAAGAACAAAAAAGAAAAGTAGAGAAATTGAGTGCATACTTGCTCATCAACAACTTGCGCAGACAAAGACTCTCCATATTGATCAATATGTTGAAGAAGGCCAACTCGAATAGCTCGATCATTGGAGGCAAAAAGTTTTACAATTGTCGGAAGTACCTAGATATGAATATAGAAATCCAATACAAGAATGGGGCTGAATCCTAATTAATAATAGCAAAATGGAGACAAAATTATGCACTCTGAAAGGGAAAAGAAAATGGTTGATATAAAAGTATGAAATTACTATTTACCTTGACATTAAACTCCTCAGCTGAAAGCCAGGAACCCATTTTCAACAATGCAGTCAAAGCTGAGGCAGCAGCTGAACCAAATTCAAGGGCAGAAGCTAATAAAGGAAGTAACTGAAAATAAAATACATAAGAATCATAAATAATTGGATATTAAAGGTTGATCCATTTATAGTTTATAGTTAGAAATTCCACAGAAATATACCTTCTTCAACACTATCTGGCGAGGAAGTTGCTCAGCTAAAATTGGAAGCTTGCGGAAGAAGGTATCTCTCTCCACACTATCTTTCAAACTGAGAATTTCCATGAAGTGTATTGTGTCTACCAACTTATTTTGAAAATATTCTGCATATCCGTTATTGAAAAACTCAAACTATATATAAGGATAAGATTGCAGAAAATTATATCAAAAGCACAAATTTTAACAATCATCAAAACAAGAAAGGCAAAATGTTTACATAAAATGAGTTACGTAGAAAACTAAAGAAAAAAAACTTCTTGTTTACAGGTGATCATGAAGCCAAAAAATCCCCATCTATACCGGACAAGCTAAAATTATTTTACAATTACATTAGAAGATATTAATATCACTCAATATTTAAAAAACGACCTTCGCTACACATACATAATACCATGACAATGTGAATCCCTCTTCTCTCCCTTTCCTTGCACAATCAATTCTCTTCACAGAAACTAAAAAAACAACAAAAAAAGCCTTATCCCACTATGTGAAGTCAGCTACATAGATCACACAAAGTTATTAGGCTCAATTGAAGACCAAATTATCAAGGATATTATTCAATATGAGATCCCTCTTTATAATTTCCCCCAAAGTCCTTCTTTGTTTCTTTCTCCCGATTTTCACTGGGCTAAAAACCATGTCATCTACGCTTCTCTTTGTAGCTTCCAATGGTCTTCTTTGCACATGCTCAAATCACCTTAACCATTTTTTTTTTCCATCTTTTCATCAATCGGTACCATACCAATATCTCATAGTATATAATCATTTATATGTTGTCCTTTCTTATGTGACCACACATCCATCTTTACATTCTCATTTTTGCTACTCCCACATTTTTCTGTCGTCACCCCTTTAAAGGCCAATATTCACTACCATAAAGTATGGTTGAACGTATAGCAGTATGGATAAAACTTTCTTTTGAGCTTCGTAGGTAATGTGTTATCACAAATAACTCATGGTGTCTTTCTCCATTTTAACCGTCCAACTATGTTTAATGTCTTCATTAATTCTTCGTCATTTTGTATTATTGATCCCAAATACTTAAACTTTGAAACATGTAGGAGAACAAGTTCCCTCATTTTTACTTGTAATCCATTTTCCTCTTATTTCTAGCTAAAATTGCAATGCATATATTTTGTCTTATTCCTACTCAAACAAAAACACTTTAGTTCCAAAGTATGTTTCCAAAAGTTTAAGGTTAACCTCTTCCCTTGATTCCTCAAATATACCATCCATAGAAAACATGCAGTTAGGTACTATCTTAAGTATACCCAGGTAAGCATATCCAAGACTAGATTAAATAATTATGGACTCAAGGTTAAGTCCCAATATAATCCTATCTAAATACAGAAGTCTTTAGTCACGCCTTTCAAAGTTCTCACACTAGTAATTACCCCATCATACATGTCTAGTATAGCTTGAATATAAACCACAAAAAAAGTAAAAAGTTCGTTAAAATCTTCTGATGTATAATCTGTCTTATATGTATGTATAGGATCCTATGTAGCTTACAATATAAACCACAATACAGAAATCCTTCAAACAAAGAAGCAAAACAACTACAATGTTAGGTGAACCATTTACATAAATGATAAAGTATAAATATATCATGGAGCACTCACCACTGTTTTCTATAAGCTTTGATGTATTTAATCTACGAGAGGGCATGGAACTCAATAGTCGTTGGTAATCTGGAAGCAGAGACTGTGAGACAAAAAAAAGTAACATACAAAGATGAAAAATGAATTTTTCAAAAGAATAAAATATAAAAGCAATCAGCAAACTAAAATGTATGCAGTCATAAAATCATGCAGGAGAAAAAAAGAGAGGCTGCTGACCTTGGGAATGGAACCAGTGTTGCGTAACTCCTCTGTTTTGCCCAACCTCAGACCAGAGAAAACCTCATAGATTAGGCAACCTATAAAATTATGATTTTTAAATATGTTAGAAAGCTATACATAGAAAGGAAAACAGACAGTAGACAAAAAATATTCTGTGAACCTACAATATCTGTCCAAGTTGACATAATTTAAACTAAAACTACTCACTGTCCCAGAGAAAAGATAGCCAAGTTCTTCTAACACATGAAAAAAATCTTCGAGAAGTTTATGTGAAAATGTTTTTACATAAGTAGTAAATATTACATTGGGAAACACATCAAAATTTTCAGGTTTGCATGAATGAGATCATCAGCAAAACAGCAACAATTATGCAAATGTAGATATAAACTATTTCTAATTCTTTATTTGACTACTAAATTAGCACTAGAAACACAGATGGTTATTGGATAAGATGTAGCTATAGGGACCAACAGTTCATCCAATGCCTGATTATTGGTCCCTATATTTTTTTCCAGATAAACATGCTTACTTTATTAACTTTAGAGAATCACAAACTTTGATATTTATATAAATAAAATTCATATTAGAATTAGTTTTGAAGAAATTTGGACCAAACTGTGCCTGATCAAGAACCAGATTGTTTTCAAACAACCTAGTGTAACCAGTACCATCTTGCACCATTTTAAATTAGTTTTAAAAAATGCAATTCACAACCTAGAAAACAATTTTGTTTACTATTCTCAGCTGAACTAGCCAATTCTAAATGAGAACAAATTGTAAAATATACGTTGGGGTCATGTGACTAATTGACTAGGGTTGGCAAGAGGAACTGAAACTTTACCATAAGCTAAAAAGTAAAGACAAAAAAACAACAGATTGTTCATGTGTTCTATTCCACCAAATAAACCAATTTGCTATCACTATGAACTATCATCAAAAGGAACAGAAAACAACATACCCATGCCCCAAGAATCAATGGCCCATGGTGGAGACTTTTTAACTGCATCCCAGTCTGATTTCGCCAACTCCATTGGTTTGTATTGTGATCCAACAAGCCATGCATATTGCTGAACAGGAAGCATGAAAACTTGTGAGGACAATTTTTGGTTTCCCTATTCCATATCCGTTATTTTTAAATAAAGAAGCTCAGATCAAATCATTGCAAGGGAAGGGGGGTCCATAATAACAAATTTTTCATAAATCTTATGAAAATGTAATGAAGTTAGAGATGGCCAAAATTTGAGAACGAGTTTTAGTTGACAGCCACCAGTCTGCCAAAGAGTTAGCATGCCATGGCCTTTTAATCTCATACCAAAAAAGTTTCACACTCTAAAGTAAAGTAATTATTTCACTTAACGTAAATTCAAATAGCAATGCCAAAACAAACAACAGACAATGTTTTGCAAACACATAAATTTACCAGCATTTGGCCAGAAGACATTTCGCTGCTCCCATCAAACTCTGATAAAACATCAAAAGCATGAAGCTTCCAGTCCAAAGTTGGAGTCACAACAACACTAGCCATGCAAACATTACCATGAACCTGCCACAGATAAAACTTGTCAAGATATATTTTTAAAAAAAAGAGCCAAAAGATAAAAGCTCATAAATACTCACAAGTTTACAATCATTATTCAAGAAGCTCACAGCTTTAGCTATTTGATGAAGACCCAAAGCATAATATTCATCCCTACATAGCCCAATAATGCAGAAAACAAAAAAGTGACTACCACGGATTCCTCAATTCATGGACTAATTGATACTTGAAAGTCACTCATATGAAGAAACAAAAAGGACATCGCACATCATGTTATGTGCAAATTTAGAACCTTATGCGTGATACTAACAACTCAATTGATACATGAAAGTCACTAATATGAAGAGAGAGAAAAAAAGGCATAAGTAAATAGTCTATGAATTGACAATGTAAATAGTTTTTACATTGTTATTCAATCACAATTGTAATGTATGATAAGTTTGTTGACTTTCACAATAACTATCATAAAGTCATATCTATCATGAATTTTGATTGGTTGACAATGTAAAAATTTCAGATTGACAATACATAGAAATTGAACTCAAACGACACCACACATCATGTTATGCGCAACTTCCCATCTCCATGTATGATTTTAAACCATCAATAACTCAATCGATACCTTTGTGTACCTTCAAGCCCTAACTCCTTTATCTTCTCAGATAGCGGCATCACAGGCTCAGTCACAATATATATTGTAACCTTAGGAGACCCTGCATCATAAGTTTCAATCTCAGCGCTGTGAAGAAACGACAAGATATTCGGATGCCTGACCTGAAAACCAGCAACGCCACAGCACAGTCACTACGACACGCAATCCACAGAATATAAATCCAAACCAAAATAAATAGATAATCCGAAAATTAAGAATAGGAAAGTAACTCACAGTTCGAAGACGCTTAACGCCATTGCGTGCAGCAGCTAAGTGACCATCCTGAGCATTGGAGCCGGAGATGGAGAAGACGGAGACGGGAGAACCGTCGTCCTGAAACAGTGACGTGGCAGTACACTTAATTGACACTCTTCATTTCACTCATATTAGCTATAAATTCTATACTTGTATCTGTTCCTCTCTTAAGGTGTAGCTTAGATTTAGATGTTGTATACAGGAATATTCCTCTTCTTGTCAAGTGATATTACTTATCACATCATTACTTCTATCTCTTTCTCTATCCAGGTGTAGATTAGGTTTAGATGTTGATGAATAATTTTAGAATATAAAGTGGAGAATTGAAAGGGGAAATTGTGGTGAGTACCTTGGAGGTGCCGCGAGAATGAGTCCAGGAGCCCCACGCGGAAGCGTAAGGTTCGGCGATGGCGTAAGGGAGATCCTTGAGGCCAGTTCCAGATCCACCAACGACCTCTTTCAGGAATTTGAACATGCTGAATCGGAATCGGAATCGGAATCGGCGAGTGCGTGCGTGCGGTGGTGGAGAAGAGAGGAGAAAGCGTTAACCACCGACGCTGGATAGATGGATGGATGGATCTGATCCGGTGTTTCGCGGTCCGCTGGTGCAGACGCGTGACCGTTATTGTGTTGCGTTGGTGGTGGAGCCAACCGGAAATACCAGACACACACCCCTCTTTTGTGTTGTCAGGCAGACTTGAAATACCACCGGCTCATTATTAGTCCGTAGGAATTGGGGAAAATGCACTAAAATTACAAAATCTGAGACTCGAGCAAAACAGGATTTCATGCCAGATAAGCCTCTCTTTGAGATTAATTTTACTTGGCTGTTTCCCTTTTCATGTAATAAAAGAGAACGAAGGACATAATTTCGTGTAGAATTGAATGAAAAATTTTTAATTTTAAGATGGGTCTCACATTTTTTTATTTATTTTTTTTATGTATTAATTTAATTTAATTTAAATATTATTTTTTTAACAGTCAAACACAGATTAAGTTTTTTTACAAAGAAGTATTACAAGTTTTTCTGAGAAAGTAATTAATTTTAGACCATAATTTTTATACATTTTTCGGTAAAAATTATATTATCAATTAATTAGATTTTTAAAAAAAAGTAATTATTTTTTAATAAGTATTTATATTTGTACGTCTTGTATTTTATGTAAATTGTGATGAATACTCTTTGTTATTTGATATTATTGTTACACCTATACTGTAACAACGTTAATAATTGTACCATTTAGGTGTTAACGGAGGAATATCATACACAATTCATATAAGCACAGGTGATACGAGTATAATTTACTCAAAAAATTATATATAATGTATTTGTATAAACATTACAGTCATGTGTTTGTATCGAATTTCTTGACTGTTAGAATACAGGAGACCTCTAACAACTTGGTGATATTATTTGTAGTTTAGAATTGTGCAATAATCCTTTAGGTAGGTAGGCCCTTGACAATCACAATTTGTCATAATCATTGACATTTTACATGAAAATAGTCACTTGGACTGAAACTCATGTCAAGATTCTAGTTAGTTGATCACGAGTACTTAGACATAAGTTTGTATTAGATTTCTTAACTATTAGAGTATGAAATCTACACATAAGACTATAATGTATGTCATTTCCTATTGTTAATTTACGCAAAACATTTGTAACACCTACATGCCTATTACACACATAAAATTAAGCTACGATTTTAGTAGCTAATCCTATTAATAGTGTTGAGATATCATTGGATACAATTTTTATAATTATTCTATAGAAAAGAAAACATAAAGTTGTTGCAATAATTGTGCCACTATCAATCGAAAGTTATCGAAGGATTAAGAAAATGTGTTGGATTAGGATTTTAAAAAATTATTTTGATATAAAAAAATAATGTGAAAGACTTTTGTAGAAATGTAATTTTATAAATTTTTTAAAATACTTTTATGATTAAAATTTTGTAGTTTGGATTTTAATATATTTATAACACGAATTCATAAGATTTGAAAAGAATTTACTTATTGATAATATTTCAAAAAAAACTCCATGAAATTTTAAAAAACATGCAACATTACAATAGTTGATGAAAAATATAGCAAATAAATGATAAGGTTTAGATAAAGAAAAGTAAAATCAATAAAAAAAAATATTAATTTTGTAATTGTTAAATTATTTTAGCTGCATGTCCTTCTATATAACATTTCTCTATGTACCTAAAGTTATATTAGTCATTTTTGCATTAAATCTTTTTGTTAATATTCTTAAATCTGAACAATAAGTTCAAAATTATAGTTTTTATTAATTGATAATACTAAAGATAAAGATTTATCAACTGATTTAATTAAAAATTTATTAAAATGATTAACCTGAACACAAAAAAAGATTTTTTTACCTTATTCTATAGAAAATGTGTAGTCTTAAAAAAAATACAGCCAATTACCATCAAGTAAGAGAGAAAAAATATGTGTTGAAACAAAAAAATCTAGAATGAAAGTAGAAAAATCTCAAGGTTTTAGTAAAAATGTTTAATGAGTTTAATATTTATACATAAAATTAAAATGTCACACAAAATTCATCAAAATCTAATCTATAAAATAATATATCAAAAGTTATATGATTTTGAATATCATGAGACTTTTTTAAGTTGTCAAAAATTTCAATTGAATATCAACTTATTTTGTTGACATTAATAAAAATTTCTAATAGTTTTGATTAAATATCATAAATTTTTTTAGCTTGTTTAAAATTCTTGTTTGAATACCACGAGACTTTTTTTTATCAAAAAAATCTTTTAAAATTCTTTAAATCCCAATCAAATACACCCCTAAAAAGCTATAAAAATTAACAAATCTTAGCTCAACAAAATAAGGAAACTTGGTCCATATTTGTGATTTATTAATATGTAATTATGCAAAATCGATGTAAAGTATCCACTATATTTCTTTAACCTTTTGGTTTTTATAATAATGTTCACTTTTTTAATAAAAATTATAATATTCATCATTTTTTTGTTCTCAATATCAAAGCCTTTTGTGAACACCCCTTGCAACCATGACTTCCCTATCCTTTGATATCAACAATTTCATCACTTCAAGGCTAAACCCAACAAACTACTCATTGTGGCGTGAACAAACATTAGCCCTTACAAAAAGCTAAGACTTGGTTAGCCACCTAACAAATGACGACCTAACCCCCACTTAATACACCAACTTAAATCCTAACAACACCACAAACACAAAAAAATGTGTCCCAAAATGAATCGATGAATTTGATGCTTAGTGTAAGATAAATCATCTTCTTCAAGGGCGGATAATTAGAACACTCTTTAAGGAAACACTTGGACTAGTTGTTGGCTTAGATACTGCCTTTATTGTTTTGATTGCACTCAAAGATACCTATACAAAAGATTCACAACATGAATTTACACTCTATCAACATATCACATATCTCCTGGAGGAAAAGGAACAAACTATTGGTAAACATATTCACATTTTCAAAGGTCTATGTGTCAACCTTGTTATAATTGGGAAACCTATCCTAGACAAAGAAAAAGTATTCAATGACCACCATATTAAAATCTCCAAAGTTATCATACTTTGAGCTAACTTCACAACTCTATGGCCTTGATCAATGACATGGTTGGTTATCTAGTGTTGTCAATATGCATAACTCTTTTGCTTTTCAAATGGCCTTTTATGACCAATAATTATTGTCTCATTAATTTTCCTCTTAACATCATGGGGATTCTCAAGCCTTCGCATCAATATGGTGAGGGTTTCGAGCTTAACAACCTAGTAACCAGAATAAAAACCGCACTACTTGACCACCTAGTAAAGACATTTTATACCACTAAAAAAACATCATATGACTTTTAAAGAACAAACACTTTATCATAACAAAAATTTCAATATTATGAAAAAATGGGTTATATAGCAAAGATATGTTGGTGGGTTCCTATGAAACCAACTCAATATAATGATATACCTCAAGCAATAGACAACACAATTACTAATATAGAATAAACCTTAGACATTAAAGTCTTCATTCATATGACAGGTAAAACAAATATGTTAAGTAACATTAGATAATACTTAGGTATATATTTTGTGCTTATTGGTGATGGTTCTTCTATAATAATTCATGGTATTAGAGATTCATTTATTAAAAAAAAACATATTATTTAACCTTTACATGATATCTTACTTATCCTTAATTTAACAAAAAAATTGCTCCAACTAACAAAACAATTTTTTTTAATTGTGACTTTTCTAATAAGGATTTTTGTGTTAGGAAACAAGAAACAAGGAAACCAATTATCATAGGGAGGCATGACAACATCGAATTATTATAAAAAAAACCCTAAGTTCTTCTTAAAATTTTGCAATAGAAAAATAATTTAGGTCATTCATCTGAGGATACAAATTAATCATCTTTGATCATAATTGGAAAATAAAAATTGGGGGATTTAATTTCAAGTACTATGCATGTTTAGTTGGTGACTTATCTAAGTATATGTGGATTGTTCCCTTACAATGTAAATTTGATTTGGGAAATGTTTGTTTATCCTTTAAACATGTTAAAAAAAATTAAAAAAGAAATCAAGGATTTTTCATTTTGATGGAGGAAGTGAATTTATTAACTATAAGGTTTCACCTCATTTACATTTAATAGGTACCATTTATTAGGTATCTTACTGATATACCCTAAAACAAACAGGTATGGTTGAAATGCCAAACAGAATAATGTGCAACCTAAGTATGACTATGTTGTTTCATAATCATGCCCATTTTATTTATATAGGTCAAAGCTTTTACTATAGTTTTCTATTTTATTATTAAACTACCATCCTCTTCTAATAATTTTGAAACTCCTTACTTCACCTTACATAGGGCATATCCTAATTATTATTCACTTTGAGTTTTTGACTCTAAATGTTTTCCTTATACATGGGACACAACGTAATTTGTGTTTTTGTTGGATATAGTGATAAACACAAAGGATACGAATGCTTTCATTCTTCTAATAAGAAATTTTTGTCTCATAACATGTTGTTTTTGAGGAGTTATTTTTACCATATAAGACTGACCACCATAATACAATTTCATCTCCTACACCACATGTAATTAGTATATTTGACTTTTGGCTACACTACACTAATTATAACTTTTGTGCAAACTTGAAAACAACTACTTTTGCTTCCGCTCCATTGTGTGCAAGTCCTCTACCTAGAACTTGAGTACACTTTCCTACCTTACAACTTCTTATTATACCTATTGACCAACCAAAATAGCTTTAAGCTTAGGCCTTTTATTGTAGTTTAGCAACTTAAGTCTATTACTTTTACCCAAACTCAACTACCAAAATCTATACATTGAACGGTTACTAGCTTACAACATGAAATTATAAAGTCTAATCATAAGTATACCTTAATCATTATGCCATGTGCCAACATTTTACATAACCCGCTTGATATTCATTCAGCATTACCTCATCCTAAATGGAACGACTACCATGGATGAAGAATTAGAGGCCTTACATAAAAATCAAACTTGAGAACTTTTTCCTCTTATTGGCTCTAAATAGGTTTTTAAATTAAAATTAAAATTGGGGGTTCTTTATATTGTCTTAAAGCTCTTTATACTAAAACATTATCTTTTGTTATTAAGCCAAGCACCATTTGGTTAAAAGATTATTGTGGCCTTTACTCAAAAATGACCTATTAAACTACTCGATGTAAAAAATGTGTTTTATGGAGCCCTTTCGAAAAACATATACATGGAACAACCTCCTAACATGGTTGACCCTCAATGTCTAACTTATGTTTACGAACACCAAAAGGCTATCTATGGCATTCAACAAATGCCTTACACCTAATTTGATTGCTTTGGTTTTTTTATTCTTAAATATGGTTTCTTTTGTAGTTTGGCTAACCTGTCTTTATTTATTTTGCACTCTCATATTGGATCCCTAATTCTTCCTTTATGTAAATGATATACTCCTCACAAGACCCATCGCCTTTCTACTATCTAACTTCATTAAACTCTGGCAACCTGAATTTGCCATGAAGGACTTAGGACCTCTTCTCCACTTCTGTAGCATTGAGATACTCCCAACAACCAGTGGCCTCCATCTATCCATGTACACCCATTTTAATATTCTAGAAATAACCTTGAAAATTTTTCAAAATTCTCAAAACATCCTTTCATGAATCAAACTATGTTAAATTATATTTAATCTTAAACACAAATATTTTTTGTCATTTCTTGCTAAATAAATTTTTCACACAAAAAATTGAATAGACTGTTATAATTAACATTAAAGTCTAAATACACAAACAACATAAGTTAAGTGAGTTACACAATGCTATTTCCTATGTAGGAATAATGTTTACATCTATTTCAACTATAATTTAAATTATACAGAATATTATAGTCATCCACAAAAATCTACATATAATCTTCGAGCTCCCAAAACTTGTTAGGTGAGTATCCACTATTGTCCCGTTGGTTGGAATGTCATCTCTGGTCATTAGGGTCTGTCCTCATCTTTGGTCAATGAGCTTACATCTGACATCTTCATCTGAAAAATAGAGTTTGTAAGAGTGAATCATCTATCATTAAACAAACACATACAAGTATACATCAACTCTAGCTATCGTAAACGCTCATCTCACTATAATGTGCCTAATTAAAGATTCTACTCGTTTTAGGGCCCTTCGTAGCCTCTACTACTACTAACTCTGAGAGGACTTACACAAGCATGTCAATAATAGTCCAAATTTGCATTTTGGGTTGACAATTGGAAGTACATATCCTGCCTGGTATTGTGTCTAGGATACTCTCAACCAAATCTTAGTAATACTCCGCTTTGTAGGGGGCGTCCAGCCGGTTCCATGAAACCCTCTTCATTATGAGTAGTTCACAACTTAACACCTTATCTACCCCTAAGGATTCACTAGAGTTTGCATACATTCCTCATGTACCTTTTGTGGTCAATTCATGTAGTCTTCATTCTTATTTCTCACACGTAAGGTATTCTGACCCATTCTACTTTCCTCTTATCCAATTATCAAACTTTCTTAGTACTTTTCAACTTAACAATGGTCTTTTTTAGTAACTATTTACTGTTATTTATTTCTTTGTTTCCTCATCTCATATTTCTTCATATTTATATCTTATTCTATCCTATTTAACTAATTATTGTTAGAATTTAATTAAAAAATTATTCATATGTTAAGATTAATCAAAAGAATAATATAAGGGCAAAACCATCTTTTTTGAAAATTATTATTCTTAATGCTACTTAGTAAATTATTAAAGAAGGAAAGGTACAATTTCTTTTGAAAGAAAATAAAAATATACAATTGTCTTAGAAAAAGCATACCACTATCCTTGAAAAAGTATACAATTTCCTTTGAAAACGTATACAACTGTCTTTAAAAAAATATACAATTTCCTTTGAAATAAAGTATACACTTGTCTTTGAAAAGTATACAACTTTCTTAGAAAAAAATATTCAACTATCTTTGAAAAGTATACAACTTCCTTAGAAAAGGTATACTACTATCTTTGAAAAAGTATATAATTTCCTTTGAAAAAGTATACAAGTGTCTTTGAAAAAGTATATAACTTCCATTGAAAAAGTATACAATTGTCTTTGAACAAAGGAAGATGTTGTACGAGCAACTTGATTTTGAATTTAGCAAATTAATCATGGTTTTCAATATAATTTGATTCAAAACAATAGTTAAAACACCTAAGAATCGATGTCTGGAAAGAAAGAGGAAGAATAGAGGCATCTCTTACCTTTGTTTCATTTTTTTTGGCTGGTGTGTTGAGATTTTGACAAGGGATGGTTGTTTGCAGTGTCGTTTCCTCCCCGTTGTGACCCTGGGCAGCTCGCTATTCCATTTTGTGGCTCGTAGCGAAGTTTCTGTTTGGTGCTTCGAAGGAGAAGAAAATGAGCGTATAAAAAAATTAGAGTTATGAAGGGTGAGAGGTATAGGCAGTAGTTTAAATGTAAGGAAGAAGACAACATTTTTGCAGAGGAGGAGGACGGGTTGCGGTGTAGTAAAGAGAAGGAGGCTCGAAGAAGAAAAAGGAGGAAAGTTATAACAGTTTGGCAAAGGTGACGTGACTCTCTAGTATCCATTTATTCTCGGTGACTTTAGAGTTTAAAGGAAAGGAAAAACACTATTTTAACATCGAAAATGTCTTGGCTTAGCGGTTAAGACGCTGAGTACCATGCTCTAAGTCCTTCCCTTCGAGTCACAGCCAACGCATTCTGGGTTTTGTTGATTTATTTTTCCTGTGATTTTTAATTGGTAAAAAACATATATACTACCCTTGTCCTCTTTTAACACTAGTGGGCTCCCAGCCCAGCTGGTAGGAGCGCTGCCAACAATCCTTGGGGCTTGGGTTCAAATGCCAACCCCATTTTACCTAGTTTTTCAGCTTTTGAAATATATATATTTTTATTTATTTATTTATATAATTAATATTTTCTAAATTTTAATTATTCTAACAATCTTAAAAATTCATTTATATTTTTTTACTTTTATTCATCTATCTTTTTTGTTACCCAAATATTTTTATAAATTTATTTTATCTTAATTACTCTTAATACACACACACACAAAAATATATAAATCATTTTACTACTTGTTATCTTCCTCATTTTAATTAATAACATCATCATTATTTTATGAATTTTAGTTTCTATTTATCCAGAATGTTACAATCCTAGTCATATCATGCCTTTGCTATCTTTGTACAAGCACACATGGTTGATTATAAGCAAACTAGCTCACAACTTGAAAGCCAAAACCAATATCATGTCAGATGACACTCCCTTAAATTATCCAAGTTGCTTTTGTGGGCTTGTTGGAGTTTTACAATACCTTATTTTTACTCATCCTAATATTTCATATAGTGTTAATTATGTGTCCCAATTCATACATTCTTTTGTTATTGTGTGTTTAAAAATGGTTCGATGTATCTTATGATATGTTAAAGGAACTATTAAGGTAGATCTTTATTCTACTTCCAAAACTACACTTGATCTTTTTGCCTTTGCTAATGGATTAGGCAAGTTGTCCAAAATATTTGTGTTTCTAATCATGACCTGATTGAAAATATTGAATTAGGATTTTGATTAATATTCATGCCATTAAATTGAATGTTAAAGCCCATTGATTGGTTCTTTCATTTTAAGTGTCTTATACATATATATTTGTTGTTATAATTAAAAGTGAAAATTTATCCCTATAATATTTAATTCATAAATTAAAATATACAAGTATTGAAATAAATTTCCACCATCAATGAAAAATGTAAAAAGAGATAAGAATGGAAAAGGAGCTAATAAATAAACTAAATGTATGTATATATACTTTTCTTAAATTTGATACTTTGTTAGCATAATTTTTTTTACATTATCAAATAAATAAAAATAATCTTAAATATAATTTTTAAAGTAATTATTACAAAAATTAACAATCTTATCTTATATGTCAAACGTTAAAATAAAATTTTCTTCCTTTATCTACAATTTGAGTTTTAGGGAGGTGTATTGGATTGGAATTTTAAAAAAATATTTTGACATAAAAAATCTTATAGATTTTAAAAGATTTTGCAAGAATGTAATGATT
>JAMLFT010001362.1:0-31335 GCA_026544285.1 Pachyrhizus erosus
TGTATCAACTGTATACCTATACTGGATATGTTCATTTTACTTTCTTTCATGCAGCTCCGCTAGCCCCCACTTCCTATAGACAAATAGATCTCCCGATCGTGTTGACACAGGTGGAACCGCCACGAGTGTCTGAATCACCTCCTGGTTTTTCATCTCATCCTAGGAGGAGACATCCACGTAACTCTTCTTCAAGCCACGCTAAGCATAAAGTAGCAAGATCTGCTCGCATAATTGACATATCTAAGGAAGAAGATCCCTCTGAAGATCTGGGAGATGATGTCTAAACTTTTCTTGTTGTAATATCAATGATGTACCCCTATAAACTTATGATTAGTAAAAGAAAGCAACCTTTATACATGTGTGTTTTGAATAATGAAAAAGTAGTTGTTACAAAATAAATAGTAATTTTGGTTTTTAGAAGTGTGAGAAACTGATAATTTAATTCCTAAAAGAAAAAATTATTAATTTAATTCTTAAATCTAAAAAAAATGTGATAATTTAATCAAGTCACTAAGTTAAGTCTATTAACATTAATGACATTGTTACACATTGTATATACAAGTGACAACTGACAATTGTTACCTATTATCCATGTAATTGTCACATGTCATCCAATTGATTTTTAATTTATTATCTGAACTTAATTATTTATTGTCATTTTGATCTTTGAAATTAACCAATTATTGACTTTTTGGTCCTTAAACTAAATAACTTACTAAACACACAAAAATACTTTAAAAAGTATTTATTTTTTTCTTAATAATCATTGTCTAACTTTTTTAAGAGGTATTAGTGATGTGAACATTTGTTTATACAGTGTGGAATTTCTTCTAGATGATGGTATGATTGTTATAAGTGGGTCTTTATGTTAAATACAATAAGTTGATCATAATAATCATGGAGAAATATCTTTTTCATTTATTCTATAATTACTTTAAAAGAATCTTATAAAGGGTGAATCTATTATCATTGTTTGGGTTTTTGACCAGTAAGTCTTAATTTTGTTATTTGTTCTTTATTTTTTAAAAGTTCAAAGTGTTCACGAGCAAGAATGATTTCAACCATCTACAAAATTTGAGAAAAACATTTAGAAATCATTTTTTTATGTTATTATTTTTGTTTACAAGATTTTCAATAAAGAATGCCACTAGACATAATAAAATAGAAGAAACATATAACTCATTACACTCCAAACATGATAAAAAAAATGAAAAACGGCACATACTTCGCATGTCACCAATGAATAATTAGTCCATAAACGAGCCACTAAAGTCTTCCAATAACAAGACTATTAAACAATAATGTAAAATTACAAAAACTTATAAAAGTTGAGGCAATATATACTACACTTGTCCCATTGAAAGGGTATATAAATAAATTATTTTAACATTTTTATTTTTCTCCCTTTTGTGATTTTTGAGTTTTTTTTAACTATCTTTTCACTATTAGTGTTAATCCATAAAATAGATTAATTAAATAATTAATCCAACATTTTACACATATTAATAACTTATAACTTAATTACGTGATTTCGAAAGAAGATCTAATTTGAAAAATTGAAACCTTATAAAATCTTGTTAATGATGTAATAGAGTTAGTTGTTAACTATTATTATATAATCACTCATAAATTAGTTTTATAATTATAGTATAATTTAAATGGTGGACTTGATAAAAGGATGGTGAAAATATGAGAGGTACAAAATTATAGTGATAGAATATGATGATGTTTTTATTAATAATTTACATGTAATGTAAGACTTAAATATCAATACATGATTAAGTTTAAGAACTAAAATATCACTAAATAATTAAATTCACGAACCAAAATGATAGTACGTAATTAAGTTTAGAAACTAATTTGAAAAGTCACATGGATGACATGTGACAACCATCAATTGTCATGTGTTATGCACATGTACACACATGTCACGTGAGAAGAAACATTAATGTTAATAGATTTTACTCAACTATGAGACTAAAATGTTGCACTTTTTTTCATATTCAAGAACTAAATTGATAATTTCATATTTGAGAAACTAAATTGTCAATGCTTCACTCTTTCAAGGACCAAAATGACTATTTATCCTTAAATTATATGATAACCTCTTAAATTATTCAGTTATTCTTGATTATTATTGGAAAGTAACAAATAGAATATTATTATTAACTACCAATTTTACATGTTTAATTTTTATATACAATGACTACAATGAGATTTTAAGTTAAAATTTTATTTAAATTACTCAAATTTCCATTATTAAGCCAATTTTGTTCGGTTTAAAGTTTTGTATGGTAAGAGATGTATGACACTTCTATGTTGGTTTGAGATTGGCGATAGCTTAATGTTAGAACTTGAAGTATACAACAAATTACTAATAAAGTTGAAACAATTTAAGAGAATATGAGAGTGACCTAGAGTAGGCGAAAGAGATACCATAATAAAACAAGGAAAAACCTTAAATTTTAAAAGGTTAATCATGTATTCTTGAAATTCATTTTATGGATTAGGTTGGTTATGCCTTAAGTCTCGCAAACTTGATCCTTGTTCTAATTTTCTTTTCAATATTAGAATTTGTGCTAAGATAATTGTGACATTAAGATAGGGTTATATACTTGTGTTTCTTTCTTTGTCATGTTAGTATTTTACATTTTTTATGAATGACTTTTAGAGTGTCAACCCTTATGTTTATTTTTATATACAATATATGCATGGAAAATTATGATATTTGAGAATGTAAACCATTTATTTGAATTTTTTTTTTGAGAAGTCAATAGATTCTCACGCACATGTGATATTATTTTTTATAATCTTGTTAAAGTAATACTTTTGGGATAATGTGTTACACTCCTTCATGGATTTTTGCATCAATCTTCTTCATTAGCTTTAAAGAACAACCAATGGAAAAAGACTAGAGATGGAATCCGCCACTTTCTCCAAAGAAAAAGATAAGGAAAAGGAATTTTGCCACAAAACCCAAATAAAGTCTTGATAAGGAAACAAGAAACTTTTCCTTAGAGTTCTATAGAAAGTCTCTAAATCTCAATCAAAATTATCATTCATTCAAGTTGTGTCTTACAAGTGGCCTAAGGTGGCTTTATATAAGCATCAAAGTTCCCTCCACTAGTTTTAGATAAGCAATGTGGGACTTAATTAGCACTATCTAGGCAATGTGGGACCTCCTAGACTCACTAAGGTAGTGAGAAATGGCGAATTGGGCTCCAAAGAGAGAAACAAGTCCAATCAAGCCTAACAAGTCACCAAAGCCCAAATCCTAAACCCTAAATCCTAATGGGCCTAATACAAGCCCAAAATCAAAATACAATCACACAAGTCTTCCTAAACTATCAAAGGCCCAAAATACAAGACCCAAACAAGAAAGGAATCTATACTAAGTATGTACATGTTAGGCTTGGGCCAAAGATAGCCCAATGGGCTTGGATTTGAAGAAGTTTAAAAGAAGTCCAATCTTCTCTTCAAACTTTCTCTTCCTTCCAATCTTTTATGTCTTCATCTTCATGAGACAAATGTATATCATAAAGGGTATTACAAACTTAACTTATGTTATTCATGATCATAATATATGTATTTAAAGAGAGAGAACCTAACTTGTAAATAATCAATGTATGAATGAAATCAACCACATATGTAGTTAATATTCTTCATATTTAAAAGGGTTTAATTTATCTAAAATTTACTCAATCAATCAATTGAATTGATCACATATATGATCACAATTAACGACACTCATTTAAAGGAAGGACACACTTATGTATTAGATTGAATTAACTTATGTATTTAAAGCAAATGAACCTAATTTGTAAATAATCAATGTATAAATGAAATTAACGACATACGTAATCAATGTTAACCATATTTATGGGAGATATAACAAATATCTTAGATATAATTCTCCTTCCCTTTCCTTCCAACCATTGTTTTCTTATATGTCTGGCTTCTACTATGCATGATACGGGTGATAACTGTTGCTGCCGGACCCGCGTTGAGTAAGACTCCATTCATAGGCACACTAAACCACCAATGCTTCAAAAGGGGGGCGCCATATAAACTCACAAGTAGACATAGTCATTGTTTTTTAACAGTTAGTGGGGTCATAAGTCCACTTATTAGATGAAAATTAATATGGTGAATGGGGTTCTATGCAGGAGGTGGAGTACCCAAAGGACTATCCTAGTGCCTACACATACTGAAAGCACAAAAGGAAACAACTTTGGCCACCAACTACTTAGTAGACTTAAGTGCTAATTTACCATACTTTGAAACCAAATCTTTAATACACACTGTACATAAAGCAAAACTAATTACAGGATTTGATTATCACACTTGGTAAATCATCCCTCATATGTCAACTTCCACTGTGGACTAATTGGATTGGCCTTCAATATTTCTTTTTTGGAAATTTAAACCGTGAACCAGAACTTCATCTCAAAACATCTTTAGCATTGTTTTCCTCATCTCATGGGATCCTATAACAAAATCATACAATATCTTTTTTATAACAATTAACAATAATTTTTCTCTCTATCTCCCTGTGATATTAGTTATCTTATCACATGTATTTTGTCTTCTCTTCCTCTCTCTTTTTTGGTGTATAATTTTTTGTACAATATTCATGTACAAATAAAATTTCTCAATTAGAAATCAGCTACTCCCGCTTTTTATCCTTCAATAGAAGAATAACACTTGATTAAAAATAATATTTTGTTTAATGTGATAATTTTTTTGTAGAGCTGTCATTTTTTTTATTAGAGAAACAAGACACAAACATGTCTTTTTATACAAATATTTTACATGCAGAATGCAAAAGCCAATAACATAAATCACTAAAAAAAAAAATTGTAAAGTAAAATCAAGAACGATAAAAGCCACTTTACAATCGGTAAACATTTGTTTTTTTTTTTTAAAATCAATCAGTAAACATTTAATTATATAAAAGGTAATAATAATTGAAAGAAGACACACATTTTAAAGAATCTTCTAGATACGTGGGTTACACAGTTGATTTTTACATTTTAACTCCCTTTATTTGCGTGAAATAACGGAGTTCCTATTTGTGCCTAGTGGACGCAAACGCAACCGATTTAAAAAGAAACAGCAAATTCCTATACCCTCTTATGGGAATTTTATAGTGACATGTCATTTATCACTTGGAAGGGCAAAAAGGGACAAGTGATTTCCAATATACCCATATAAATATGAGGCTTCTACGTTCTGGCATTACATTCTTGTGGCACAACATATATTGGTTTAGTTGAGGTTGCTGGAGGAGCTTTAACAAGAGATGGAGAACCACCAGACACAAAATTGGTTCGAAAGAGTGAAGCCGTTCGCAGCTGTGGTGTCATTGCAGTTTGGATATGCAGCTATGGATGTTCTATCCAAAGCTGCAATGAACAAAGGGATGAGCAATTATGTGTTTGTTGTTTATCGCCATGCTGTTGCATTCTTTGTCATGGCCCCCTTGGCATTCTTTTTTGAGAAGTAACTTCTCTCCCTCTATGTGTGTTTGTTTTTGTGAGAATATAAAATTTAAGTAACCTTGCGTTGATGTCTTAACAGGAAAGTAAGGCCAAAGATGACATTGTCAATTTTCATGAAGATAGCGGTGCTCAGCTTGCTAGAGTAATTAATTTCCTGCACTGCTAGACACATTAATTAACTCTTTTTTTTCAATGGAAAAATAATCACTTAACTGTGATGTTGATTAATTTCTTTGTGGCAGGCCAGTTATAGACCAGAATTTGTATTTTTTGGGGATGAAGTACACAACAGCAACCTTTGCCGCTACCATGACCAATATGCTTCCTGCCATTACCTTTATCTTCGCATGCATTCTTGGGTAAGTAATTCTAACATTAGTTGTTTGCAATCCACGAATTGAAAAAAAAAAAAAAAAAAAAAAAAACTTTTCAAATATGGTCGAAAATAATCAGAAAAGGGTGTTGCCGTGTTGGTCTTGCTTGCTTGCCAAGCTGCTAAAAGATAGAGATTCTTATATAGATGATTAAGCTTACAAAAAATTGCCACATTTCCTTTGAGATTAATAGAAACGCATAAGTATAAGTGTAAATATTTTTTATGATCAAGCAATCAAAATTTTTTATATGACTTTTAAAGGTAATTATCATAAAAATTACTAAACTTACCTTAAATAGCAGTCAATTTGTGATTAGATAGTGATGGATACATGTATTATTTGTTTATTGTTTTTGAGTTTAATAACACATCATATCTGTATATTACATTTTTTTTTCACATATAAATGATAAGGTTAGGAAATTTCTCTGTTACTGATCAGGCTTGAAAAGATAAAAATAAGAAGTATGCATAGCCAAGCAAAGGTGGTGGGAACTCTAGCAACTGTTTCGGGTGCCATGGTCATGACACTGCTGAAAGGTCCAGTACTTTTCGGGTCAAACAGAAGCAATGATCACAGCCAGCATAATGGGACAAGAATGCAACATACTATGACGGGGTTTGTAATGATCACAATTGGATGCTTTAGTTGGGCTTGTTTCGTGATCCTACAAGTGAGTTATTCTACTAATTGATTATTCAATAATAATATAGAAGAATGCACAAAATAATAATAATAAAATAATAAATTAGTGTTTGTAATATGTGAGGCATATGCTAAAAAATTTGCTAAAAGATCGAGAAAAGAAAAATGAATAGAATAATATAGAAGATTTCCAGTCAAAATTTCTGTTTCTTTTACAGAAACTTCAATTGATGTAGGTCCTAACACTGCTTCATCTCTTTGTGTAGACTATTATCCTGAAAACCTACCCAGCTGCACTATCTCTTTCTGCGTGGATATGCCTAATGGGCACAATTGAAGGTGCCGCAGTGGCTATGATTATGGAAAGAGGCAACTCTTCAGTTTGGTCTCTAAAATTGGATATGAAACTGCTCTGTGCGGTCTACACAGTAAGCCCCTCCAACCCAAATACTCAAAATTATAATAAAATCACGTTATATGCAATGCAACATGTTGCATGGAAAATAATACAAATGTGGAATGACGTCACCAAGTGGCAACTTTTTGACTTACCTGTCCCAGCTCCACCCCAGGCCTGCATCTGTTGCAGTTTTGCCTTGTTGGGTTGGCTAAATCCACTCTTTCTATTTATTATTAATAATAATTTTTCGCACGCATCCTTGGGGATGAAAGATGGATTAAAAAAAAGAGAAAAACAAAGAAGAAAAGTTAAAGAAAGACAAGTATAAAAAAATGTTGATAAATAATTTAATGAAAAAAATAAAGAAAATGAAAGAAGGAATGTAAAAATCATGTAAAAGAAAGTAGTCAGAAAAAAATAAGAATAATAATTAATAGAGGCATCTACACTCAAAATATTTTATTAATACTTATTTATTTATTTTTTCTTACTACGTTATATTATCTATTATATTTTTTCTATTTCTCTCACTAAAAGTCAATTTGGTGTCTACTATTCCATCTTGAAAGATTAAAATCCCTATGCTTAGGACTTTAGGTGATAAAATCTACATTAAATGACAAATTTTCTCGCCACCTGATTTTTTTCACCCACCTTACATATCTTTCTATCTCTTTTTTTTAAAAAAAAATTAACATGTTTTCTTTTTTTTTTCTTAGAAAATTTACAAAATAAATTTGACTAAACAGGCACTAAAGTGAGAAATTTAACTTTATAATTTAATTTCATTAGGTCAGGTTAGATATCACTACATTCTTGTCATCTACGTACGAGCTGTTAGAATTTCCTTTTTCCTATTTATCCCCACATACGTCCTTGATAATTTGACACATTAGTAATTAATATTCGAAAGAGAAAGTTGTAACTTTCATTTGTTAAGATGTCATGTGTTAATGAAAGAGAGGACATGTAAATAGAATGTGTGATTTGAATCTTATATGTATAAATACATACCAATATTGTGTGATTCATTTTGTTTATATTGAACCCTCGACTTAGAGTCATTGGCATCCAAAGCCTATATTCTCAAGCTACAATCGATACTAAGAAAGGATAAAATATAGATACACTTCCTTAGATGTTTTAAGTGTTGTTTTCTAATTAAAATTAGAGTTTCTTCAATAATTTATGAAATAAAAGTTAGCATTTAAAATCAGTTTTCAAGGTAAAGTTCAATTGTAATTAGAAAACAATACTAAATATACCTAAAAGAACTACATCTAAATTTATCTTATAAAGAAATTAAAGTATTGCATAGATAAAAAAAAGTTGACACGTTTTCTTAGAAATTTTTCTCCTTTTTTATTTGATTTAATTTAGCATGTGATTCACAAAATAGAGAATGAGACCAAAATCATTCATTATTTGCATCAAATAATAATTTTTTAGAGAAAAGAAAATTTATGAAAAGGTGACAAAATGAAATGTCCTTTTGTAATGATGTAGGTAAAAATTATAGAGATAAGAAAAAAAAAATTATAAGACCCAAATAAGGAGTTTTATCTCCTATAGAAAAAGAGGAAAATTTATTGAAAAGACAGCTCTATCCATCTATTCACCTACCCAACATTATATTAAAAAAAATACAAAACTTATTTAATATAACTACATTTTTTATTCTCCCCTTTTCCCCTAATCAATCAAGAGATAAGATAAAATTAACTTCTTTTTTCCGTTTTCTTCCTCTCCTTTTTCTTTTCATATAAATAATAAAGAGAAAATTATTATTTTTTTCTTCCAAGAGTCATCACTTGTGCCAATTATTTCTGATAAAGTAATTAAATTTAAAAAATTATTCATATAAAGGGCATAGTGTGCTCGGGAGTGGGCTATTACTTGCAAGGAATAGTGATGAAAACTAGAGGCCCAGTCTTCGTTACAGCATTTAGTCCCCTCTGCATGGTAATCGTGGCTGTCATGAGCTACTTCGCTCTGACCGAACAAGTGTTCCTCGGAAGGTAATCATGAAAACCAAGTACCTATGTTTTCTTTTTCCTTACCTATGAAATTACCAAAACCTTGATCAAATCTGATAAATGTTGCAGAATGATCGGTGCCGTTATCATTTGTTTGGGCCTGTACGTTGTGGTGTGGGGTAAAAGCAAAGATTACAGCCCACCAAACCCAAATACTCAAGAGCCCATATTACCAGCTAAGCAAATAGTGGACGAGGACAATGCTAAGAAGGAAAATTGCACTTGCACTCACGAAGGCATCACCGCCACCATCAATTTTGGAAATAGACCCTCCAGAAATGAAGAACAAGTGTGAGGAAAGCTTACCATTTACTATCTACATTTCAACTATTCTACGACATTCCAGCTGTCTTTATGAGCAAAAGCAAGTTGTGTTTGTTCCTAGTTGTTTAATCTTTCAATTACGATTTACGAGAACATAGATTTTTAACGTGTTATAAGTTATCTCAACAAAGAATGTAGATAACTAACAAATAGTAGTGAAAAATGTTGTTACATAGTTAGATGTCACGGTGTAACAACAATTAATTACAAAGGCATCTATCAACTTCCTTATCAATTAAAACCTTCAGATGACACCAGGAATTTGCGAGTGTATCGAATTATAGTATAATAATTGAAATGTTCAGCATGTTTGAATAAGACCTTGACATCACAGAATACTTTGTTGTATTAATAAGACCTTGACAACAAAATCAATTTACTTTCTTAAAATTCACCGACTATATGCTACCATGATACATGATCCAATTTGCAACACATTCCGTTTTGTTTGGTGAGTTCCCTACTATTTTCATCAAAAAAGATGAGTTTATCCTCAAATGAGTAAAGGATTCAAACCTATGCATTGACAATCGGTCAGCAAAAGGTATCAAAACATTACTCCTATGAAACCAACAAAGATTGTCCTATCCTGTAACTCAAAATTGCTCCTCTATAACAATTGCTTTACTTCTTGCTTTGCACATGTGCGCTGGAGTTCCCTGCTGCAGCCAAAAAAGATTCTGTAAAGAAGGAAGAGAGACCAATTATGAGAAGGAGCATCTTGGATCAACAAAAAGATATTAGACAAATTCAGAAAACACGGCAATAACTGAACAAGATAAATTACCTTTCCAGATACAGAAGGATTTCTGATCGATAGGTGAACCAGTTATAGTCTGAATAACTTCAAACAACATGCTTTGTGGAGTGCTCCTGAGCTCTTGTACAATCCCATATATAGTTTTCCCATTATCAAAGTAAATATGATTATTAGGGTGTTTTGTCTTGCAACCAGCATGTCGCTCAAATTCGTATGCATTAATAACCTGAAGAAATGTAGTATTAGTCAGAGGTGGCAATTGGGCTAAGAAAGGATTCTCTGTGTGATAAGGATTGAAGAAATTACCTTAGAAAAATTACATAAGTGACAACTGCACAAATAGCCAGCACCTTTTATAACACCTCGAAGTTCCTTCTAACAAGCATAGGAAGAACCAGACATGTGATGAAAGATAAGCTACTGTGAAAGATGAACTCATTAATACTAAATTTTACCTCCCGTGACCATGCCTTATACTTCACTGAGAGACCATCCAGCATACCAGTAGATAGCAAACTTCTGACATTTGAAGGGAAGTTGTTTGAAGTAGCTTTTTTAGACATTTTGATCTCCTCTTTTGTCTTGGAAACATTTTCAGTTTCAGATGCAGATGTCTGAGCGGTACTTGGAAGTAAATTAAAACTAGATCTAACCAACTCTTTCTCATTTACAGCTTCTGACTTATGTGAAAGTGCTTGACACATCAACAGATCATAGTCAGAAATGAACAAGTCAGAGAGAGTTGTATCATCATCACAGCCACCAAAGGATATGATAGTGCTCTCTCCTTTATTGTAGGAATGTGAAACAAACGGCACATCATTTCCCTCCTTGTGGTAGGTTTGATGTAATGATACAGTCCCATTATCAACCTTACTGTATATGTGGTTAGTTAACACAGAATTGTCATAGGCCTTGTTGAAAGTTTGAGCAATAGATGTTACATTACTATCTAACTTACTGAAGCCATGGTCCATGGATATCGTTTTACAAATCTCATTGAATGTTGGATGTATCGATAAGCTGTCATTTCCCTTGTTATAGGATTGACTCATTGACATGAAATTATCTGTCCTGTCATATACTATATTGGAAACCCCTTCGTTGTAGGGGAGACTCGTTGATATGGAATTATCATCCTCTTTGTATAGACAAGGGTTTGACACACATCCGCTAACACCCCTATCATAGGGATTGTTTGTAGTAACAGACACGACATTTTCAGATTCCTTCACCTCATTAATTTTGACTTTTCTGATTCCGTCATAATTAAAAGCTAAACCAGGATCTTCTAATGCAGTTGAAATGGATAAACCAAATGGCGACTCACACCCAAAGGGATCCATGTCATCCTTTATTTCCAAACTCAACTTATCATCTATGCTAACAGAGGGAGTGTTTGTGTCTTCAAAATTCATAGTTGCTGCATCTGGAGCAAATAATTGTTCAGTAAAATGGCCATTTAAAGAGTGAAATCCTGAGGAATTTCCCCATGAAGAAATATTGGAGTTGAGCATTCCAGATAACAAATTGTTTGGAGCCTCTACTGCTTGTTTCTTATTGGGGAACACATCCACTTCGGGGTCATCCGTGAACCACTGATGAGCACGCTTGGAGTCAATTCTGGACGAATTGTCATTTGTGGTGTCACCATCATTCAAACACTCAGGACTCTTCCCCATCCAAAATGCTTGATTGTAGAAAGACTGTCACACAAAAAAATCTTCAGAAAGATGCTCCTACCAAAGAATTTCATTGAAAAAAATCTTGCCACTAAATCAGAACTACAGAGAGAACAAACTTTAGCATGCATATTATCACCAATAGAGAAAAAGATTGATGGATGCCAGTGTCATTATGAACATGAAAAAACAAAATACTGCCTCCTCTTAAACCTCTACATCACATTTTGTAAGGACACCTTAAATTATAACTACAGATAATTACTCTGAACCCAAAATGTCTTTGCATGATTAAACACTTATCACACGAAAACGCTCTCATCTAGCATAAGATTAACACACAATGAATATGCAAGTAAAATACAATTATTTCAACCAAATTTCCTAATCAAGTAGCTATAAACTTAATAAAAAATCCCACAAATAGCTAATTCTCACTAAGGAAAACAAAAATAAAATTGACAAGGTTTTAGGTTAGCTAGAAACTGCTTCACACCACCCTGTTTTATCCTGGCAAAGGACCAGCTATGTAAAGATTTGCAATAAAGCACACAATAGGCTAAAGATAAAAAATGCAGGCAATTAAAAAAAAAAGAAGGAGAATCATTTTTTTCGGGTACAAAATAGGAACAATTATCATAATCAAAGTTTTTGTCTATAAAAAATATAAAGACTCGGTAAGAGTATATCTTCCACTAGCCTAAGGTTACTCGGTGATTAATGTTTAGTGAATCATGCAACAAAAGCATACAGTGAACTCCTTCGTCATTGTATTTGTATCTAAAACATAATGGTCAACTTCCTAACCATTACATACATTTTCCTAACTGGACCTTGGACACTCTTTATTCAGGTTAATAATGGAAATAAAAACAAAAGTTCAACGGCAAATCTTTATATCTAGTAGTACCACACAAAGTTTCGGTTGTCAATAAAAATGGACCACAAAAGCATATGCAGCATCAAACAAAAATTCCATGCAATGAAGTACGAGAGAAACATACCATTTCCCTCTTCACTGCAAACTCCTCGTTACTAAGACAATCAAAGCAATATTGGTCTTTCAGATGAAACTTCCCAATAATCAGTGCTTGCTTGAGAAATTTGCCTGCCAATGAGCATCCCCAAAACCAACTTAAACTAAAAACGGTTGCTTTATTCGAAAATGGAACATGCAATGGAAAAAACCACATCTTGGATGGCTCCAAAAGTTAATAAAATTCGGGTCAACAAAAATAAGAGAACTTACATGTCACTGCAACGAGGAAGCAGAAAACAAGAACGACATTAGCATCGCTTTTGATTCATACTCTATTCAGTGACGCGGTGGAAATGCGATACTCTGAACCTACGTTTGATGGAGCAGGTTTTGTGAATCATGCGGAGGAGTAGGGGCACACGGTAAGATCGGTAGAAAGATTTTGAGGATTTTGTGCTTGTCGGAAAAGTTAAACGATGGTGTTCCGCACGATCGCATCGTCACACCACATCTTTACCGTACACGTGGCATCATCGAGTTCTGTGCGTCAGAGGTTCATCATACGCCGGCTGCCTCACCTCACCTCAGTGACTCTCTCTCTGTCTATTCTATTGTTTCAGACACAGTTTTATTTTGAAACAAAGTTTATTATATTTTAAAAAATTAAAATAATTATTTTCTTAAATTCAGTTTATTCAAAAAATAATAATAACACAGACTCCCATTTAATTGTAAATTGTGACATGTGAGAAGGGATGAAATAACTCTCATAGTTACTTTTCATTTTAATTATTTATTTTTTAAAAGTTAATAATTATGATAAATAATTCATTTTAATTATTAAAATTTAAAAATTAATAATAAAAATGAAAATTTATTTTAGAAATCATTTAATACCTTTAATTAATAGTTATAATGTACGTAATATTATAAATGTATTAATTTTTATAATATTTTTAAAATGATGTTAATAATATTTTTGTATGAATAAAACTTTAAACGTGAGTATATATGTGTATTAATCTCATCGAAAAATTTTGATTTCTTATGTTGTATTGCATGCAAAGCTTAAAGTTGGTTAAAGTAATTTAATATTTGGAATTTGTTAGTCAAGGTCTAGATTTAGTTATAAAGTCACGACTGAAAACATTATTTTATTCTAAAATAAACTGATTTAGTAAAAGAGAATTAAGTGAATATCAAATAAAATTTTTGAATATCTCCTTATTACACTAAAAAAAATTAAGATACATTTAAAAAGAATATTTTTTTTTTCTTGAGGTTGAATATTGCTATGTATGTTGTAAGTAGATTTTTTTATTCTTTTTATTTTTTTATTTTATTTTATTTTTATTTTTCCATATTTTTTTTATGTTCATTCACTACCTTCTAAAATAGAAAGTCATTTTTTGTTTGATAAATTAAAAAGAATGAAGAAGAGAAAAAAGATAATGAAATAAAAAGATTGAATGTTTAGTAGAATGAATGTGTAATTATTATTTTTTTTAAAAAAAATACGAGTCTCACATCAATATTTTTTTATACAAAAGACAACAAAATTGTGTGAAATTTAAAAAGTTATAGTCCAACAAGTGATATTGTGAGGTCTCATGATGAATTGAGTTAGTATATATTACATGATAATAATAATAATATAAATTTATTTTTATTCAACATTAATTTACTTTTTTCTTTTTATTAGTCAAATAATTTTAATTAAAATGTTTCTTTTTTTATTTGACTTTATTTCTCTTCAACTAAATAACTTCTATTTTCATCATATTTTTTTACTTATTCTTTTTCTCCCTCACATTTTCTCTCTATTATTTTCCTTTCATTCCTTATAACTAAACACACCCTAAAAAAAATTTAATATTTTTTTATGACCAAGCCTTGACTACTAAAAGATTCTTATAAGTAAAAAAAAATTAACTATCTCGTAACATTTAACTTTTACCTTAGTTAACGTTTGTTTATTACAATAACTCAAAATACACACAATATTATTTTTCAAAAGTCTTCACAACTAATAATATTCCTTTTCAAGATTTTGCAAGCTCACACACTCCACTAGTTGTTCACCAACACTAACCCAATCAACACAGATAAAAATAGTTCAAGTTGGTGAATAAAGAATCTATGACCTAGTCTACACTAGGTTAGGCCATACTCTTCTGTTTTTATAATAATTTAGGACAAGACTTTTATAAAATTCTATTTTGTAAAAAATGTCAAACTTTAGGCTATTTAAAAAATCTTTTAAGTCTTACATGCCAGCCTAATTAAGTGAATATAAATGTTATTTTTTTAGTACTATTATTTTGTTAACTTTTTTATAATATATTAAAATTATGTATTTATTTCTCTTTTTAAATATTAAGCATGTTAATATACATAAAAATTCAAGTGTATAAATTTATTGAATAATAAATTTATATCTTATTTAGAGACTTTGTATTATAAAATAGTTTTTTAAACAAGTTATGACAAAAGTCATATTAAATACTAAAATAAGTTTATATCAAATAAACAAGTTAGACTTGACTCTTATAAAATCTAACTACCTATTGTCACCTTCATCTCATGTCTTAAGTAGTAATAATTTTAATTTTTATATTTTATATTTTTTTGCATGGTAATTTTTTATTGGCCTACTAGTTAATTAGCCTATTTAAAAATATGTCATACCTATCTAAAAATTTAAATAAAAAATAGGACTTTAAGCAAACTAATAAATCAACACAAACTTTTAAAAATGTTATAAAATGTCTAAAAGAAGCCTATGATAGTAACAGGTCAAGTTTGGATTTTTAACTTTTCAAATAAGGGCATTTAAAATGTAATTTGTATTTTTTTATAAAATTTCTAAAATTACATTAAATTTTTATATATATATTTTTAAAATAATTTAATTTAAATACACTTAAAAGTATAAATATATTTTTCATTGTTACCTAATTACATAATTTGACGTATGATAATATAATTTTTTTTAATTTTTAAAACTATCTAAAACATATTTTTGTCTTTTATCTTTGTACTAAAATTCATTTTAGTATTTTTATCTTTTTAAAAAAATCATTTTAGTCTTTTATTTGTCAAATTTAGGTCAATATTTTTCTTCTATAATAATGATTATTGGATTTTAGGGCACCATTATGAATCCTACTTTAATTGATTCATAACATAAAGCTTATTCTATTAGATTTATCTACATAAAAACTATGAAATACGACTAATGTTTAAATCAAAAGAGTCATAAACAAAGTAAAAATTTTGTATAAAGCGAGCCTCATAAGCAGTCAAGCAATTGAAAAATCTAATATAATATATATTTCTGGCTGATCATGGATTCACTTTTCATATAATTTTCATCGTTTTATATTTTTTATAGTTCAAATATTAATTGAATTTCATAATTTTTAAGCAAGTGAATCTAATTGTATAAGTTTTACATTTTGAATTAGTAAAAAATGAGATTAAAATCATGTCTCAAAATTAAAAATGATTTAATCTTTTCATAAGATAACATTGAACTAAATTTATGAATTAAGTAAATCATTTAAAAATAAAGCATCAAAATTGATTTTAATAAAAAGATAGTACTCAATGTTTTAACCTTTAAAAATTAAACGGGCTAACCATTTAATTAGTTGAGACAATATATATTTTGAATACTGAAAGTCTAACACCATCACAATCATGCAATCAAAAGGTCACTTCACCAATACAATTTTCATTACTACATTTCTTTGAAACTTCTAACTACTATACTATAAATAAATGACAAAATTATTTAATTGTTCAACAAATCATAGTGGTGTGATTTGTGCAACATATAGTCAATGACTCAACGTCCAAATTGTCTAGATTAAAATTAAAAAATGTTGGAAAAAAACTTTTACTACTAGAATAAATATTCATTTTAGGATAAAATTTATTTTTAATTCTTATATTTTTATAAATTCATATTTTTAATTATCAAAATTTATATTGAATTCTTTAGTCTTTAAATTTTACAAAAAGCATATTTTTAATCTTTTCTTACTTTTAAATCATTTACAAAATATGTGTAAAGATAAACTAAAATATGATTTTTTTTAAGTTCACCGACTAAAAATACATGTTTTGTAAAGTTTAAATATTAAAATACATGTATTTTATAAAGTTTAAAGACTAAAATATTCAATGTGAAAGGACTAACAATAATAATAAATAAAAATATAAAGACTAAAAATATATTTTAACATGAATTTTATTATTATTCAACAAACGAAATATTTTTTAAAAAAATTTAACAATTTTAACTGAAGAAGTGAACTGTAGTAGTTGGGTTCAAAGTGAATGTAGGTCCATCAATATTGGGCCTCTATGCTTATATGTTTGAATCTTGTATGATCCCAACTAGAGTTTTTTCACATGTGTTTTATTTAAGAATGATTTTTTTTTATTTATAAGAATAAAAAACATGAATTAGTAATTAATGACAATTCACATTCTCTTGTTCAACTATCTAACAAGACTCCTTAGTACAAATGCATTCTAATATTAGGTAACAATTAAGAATTAATAAAGTCAATTAATATTGACATTAGCATTTGGGTGGGATAGGTTTTGAGTGAATGGTTATCCAAATGTAAATCATGTAGTGAATAGACATTTTAATTTAAATTAAAAGTTATTTACACTTAATACTTGAAAGGTTAAATTATTGAAAATAAGGTCAACTTTAGGGATGACAATAGGATAGGTCGAAGGTGAATTTAAGTTTTTTTATCTTTGTCTCCTCCAAAAACAAGATCGTTCAAATTTATAAAAAATAGGGACAAAAAAAAATTAAACCTAACTGTCTTTATTAGGTTTTACTAGGTTCAGAAAAACCCACAAAAAATCCCTCTCACACATTTTTAAAAATAATTTAATTCACATATTTTAAATAAATCATAGATTAAAATATTAATTACGTCTAATTTAAATAACATCCAAACACACACACACATAAATTAATAAATAATAAAGAACTTCAAAAATATTTATTAATTAAAATATACATCTAATTAAATGTATAATTATAATGTTATTATTACTATATTTATTTATGTAACTAAAAAAAATATGAACACAATTACATAATTAATAATTATATTATATATAATATACAATAATAGAATTATATATAAAACGAACACTAATTAAAAATATATATAACAATTCGGGTATAAATTTCATACCTAAACTCGATTATAAACTTATCTGCCCTTAGTCAAAATAGGTTTATCCATCAAAATTAGGACGAAGTTGGATAGAAACCCATAGATTTGATTTTTTTTTTTTTCATTCCTTATCAACTTACACTTTATAGATTAGTTTGTATCTCAAAATATCAAAAAAGTTTTAATATTTTTTCCACTAGTACTTTGTCTCAAAGGTAATTTGTTTCAAATCCATGGAACTCAACCCTTCTGGATAAAATTTTAATATGATGTAAAATTAAGCTTATACAAGTTTTAAAAATAACCAAATATGACTTGTGAAATTATTAGCATATTACTTTTAGGGTACATAAAATTTATAATTTAGAACTTATTTAGTCTTTAATCTATTTAAAAAAAGTGGTTATAAAAAAATTAATTTTTTTAAGAAATTATAAAATAGAAAAAAAATTCTTTTACTCTTAACTCACATCATACAATTTCTTTATTGCACCATTATCACCATCATAGTTATTATCATTATTATTTTTAATATCATAATTATTATAATTATTATTATTATCACTACTACAATTATCTATATGTATATCGCAATTATCATTATCACTATAACTATCATTACTATTTTTATCACGATAATGACATGTTATAACTATAATTGTGATAACTACTATTCTCATCATTATTATTTTTATTGTTATTATAATCATCATTACCATAATATCATTACTATTTAGTATTATCATGTCATTCTCATAATCATTATTATGATCATTAATATCATTACTACTATTATTATTGATACCATCATTATTATAAAAAATATTTTCGTTGTTTACATACAATTTAATTTATATTAAGATAATATTTGGCAAATATTTAAATATCAATTAACACTTAGTGTTAGTGAGATATAATAGTAAAAGAGAAAAATAATACATTTATAAGATATATAACTTGATAAAAAGAGAAAGATAAAAAAAATAAAATATTTAATAGATGTTTTTTTAAAGAATGAAATAAGTGTTTGTTAAAGAAAGAAAAAAAAGTCCAAATATCATCCTTTTTATATTATATTCATTAGGTTATCTCGTGTGTGGTAAATATAGGAAAACATACTTCAATAAAAAAGAAAAGGAGAACATATGAAATTATCCTTCTCGTATTCTTTGCCAACATTATCATCAGCAAATGATCCTTGATAGTATCTGCCAAAGGTGCTAAATTCATGTTGCAATGACATGAACAAGTACTATACTAAGCTGCTATAGATTTGTTACATAACAAAATTCAATACACTATTGTATCGAATACCAATATAACAAATATGATGAAAATTTTAATTTACAATTTTGGACGGCAATCAGTCTCACCTCACCGCCCCCATCCGATTAACAAAATGGAAATCATTCCCCTGCAACTAAAACTAACCAAACATTTTGAAGATGCCCAACTTACACTTTATCAAAAAGCTCATCCTCATTCCCAAAAAAAAAAAAAAAAAAAAAAAAGAGCACGCATGATTAGAGATACCCACAGATCGAGCCATTTCATTTTTTTTTTCTCCGTTTCACCGCTGTCACGCTTCTGTTTTCACTTTTACTCCAATGCAGTCCTCTAATCATTGCTAGCTCAGACCTCTCTGTTTACGATAAACACAACAACATGTCACATATTTTTCAGCTGCATGCCAAATTGCCAGTTGCCAAGGCTCGCATGTGAACAATTATCTTTTTATATTACCACATAAAATACCAATCCTCTGTTCCAACAAAAAAAAGTGAGGAACACAGAACCCGAACCTTGGTGACCGCTAACTTTGATTTCCCTCACTTTATACACCTTGTCAGGGCACACCGCGAGCTTCGGCAACTTGGTGATCGTGTCCCACTTTACTTTCTCGGAAAGTGGTCACCGTCTAGTATGTGTATATAGATAGTATCCTATGTACTAAGTCAGAACCCTGCAGGTGCGGTGTCTATGTGCCCTGGTTAGTAACAATAGCTGCTCCTCTGCCTGAACTTTTGCGAAGCAAGATGAGGACAAGGCAGCGTTTGTTAAGGGTCTAGAGGAACACGACCTTGAAATTATTGAGCTATCTGAATCTGATGCAACCATAGAGGGTGCTAGCTTCTCACATGTCAAGTCCACGTGAACCGAGAATACTGAATACACTGGCCTGTGGTCTGAGAATTTCGACTCTCCTCGCACATACCATAGCTGCTCCACGCCTTCACCTTTCCATAGAATTCGATCACACCTTTTGTCCCACACAAACAAATTTACTTCACTTGTCACAATTCATCAAGAAAATTTAACTAGATTATCAAAATATTAACATATACTAACATATATTTCTGTTCCTTGTTAGATCAAATTAAGTTTTCTATTAGTCATTTTTTTTTTACTAGTAGTATTAATTTTGACCGATGTGAGAAAAGTTTATATAACATGACATTGTGACATTTATCAAGATTTATTTTATGTTATTCAATTGATTAAATTATCAGAGATATTTTAAAAATTAAAGAGAATCTTTTTAAATTTTCCTTTTGAAGTTATAAAGATCAAATTAAAACCTAAAAAATAAGACGAGGAAATACAAGTATTTTCTAACTATTAATAGATTTTTTAAAAAAGTTATTAATATAGTATCATTAAGGAGCAAGTTGCCTGCCTCTATGCATGATAATTGAAAAAAAATAGTCGGTTAGATAACCTAACGTCACTTAACTTAGTTTATTCTAAAAAGAAATGTTTGATGGAGATAGGCATGTATTTGGGTGAAGATCTATGCGATTGGTCGATGAAAATGGCTGGAGGTTTCATTTCATGTGGTTTATATAATTATATTGAAAACGATGACGACCTGGATATTTAATCTCTGAAGGTGATGGTCCTATCATGTATGATATATGATATATGATATATGATATATGATATATGATATACAGTGTTTCCCAGCGACCCATCATTAAGTCATTAACCATTTTGGATTATGTCATAAAACATAGCCAATGATTTTACATTATTGTTTAAATCACCTGCTTATGGTTGACTAATTCAGCATCAAACAATGCACAGTTGGGAATATATTATGTACCACAGGCAAATCCTTTTCAAAGGCATACGCGACTAGTTCATAAAGAATTGCAAGTGGTATTACTATTACGTACCAACCAAGTGAAGATGCTTAATTATGCGTAACATGGTTGAAAATTATGTTCAACTAGAGATACCTAAATCCCAAAAAGTCATCTCAACTTGGCATCACTGAACGTCAGAGTATATACAAAACAGACGGCAATAATGCATATGATATAATGACATTCCTATTGTGGATAAGAAATCAGGTTAGTTTCAATAAAGAAATATTAATATGTCAAATCTTACCAAGCCGGAGTTCGTCGCTTTTCCTTGGACTTGTTGGTTTGGGCAACATATTGATCAGAATCGAATAAGTATTTGTAAGTTGGAGCAAAATAGATCTTCCCTTCCTTCCACTCTTTGAATACTCGACCAGCTCTCTGCTCTATCCTTAGCTGCCAAAGGGAATGAAAACAACATATGATAAGACAGAAGAAAAATTATTACATGGTCTAAAATTATCAGCTGTTTATAATTCTAATTAATCTTCACATATCATATAATCAAAATTTTTAATTTATAAAAACAATAATATAACTTAAATATTTGTCACATGAAAATTAATTGGTACCATAATGTCTCAGGAGGACATGAAGAATACACTAAGTAAGAAAAACACACACAAAACATATGGCTATATATATAATTACCTGATCCTTCTCTAATAGTGCCTGCCAATCATTCTTCTTCAGTAGCTCAAGTGTATCATCGTAAGCAGCAGCAAGCCTATAATTCAAATCCCCAAGCCAAATAATCTTACTGCAGATAGCAAAAAAATTCAAGGGCCATTCAGTAACTAAAGGCAATTGATGGAAAACTAATAGATTCTTTCACAAATTAGAAAGAAAAAACATACTCATGCTCTAATATGCTTTCAGGAGGGCGTGGTTGACCAAGAGCTTTGAATGAGTGTGAAAATTTAGTTTTCTTTAAGATTTCTGAGACGTCCAAATTTCTTCGCACCTCATCACCATCTTTCTCTCCAGAGGCCAGGTGGGTGCAAACGAAGCAGAATGTCGTGTGGTATAATGTCATGCTAATTGATATTGAACCCTGTTAATTAACCAACCCAAAAAGGTAATAAGCAATCACTATATCACATACATGACTCTAGCTACTGGAAACTCTACTACTCAAATAAATCTCAAATGTCAAATCATCCCATTGTAACTTAAATTTAGATAAAATTTTATATGCTTAGTTGAAGAATTAATTTTAAGTAAAAGCAATTTTAAATAACAAGTTATGGATAAAACTTTTATAATAAATTTATTACTAATTTATTTTTAATCTTAAAATATTCAATTCAAAATAAATTTCATTCAAAATCAACTTAATGAATCCTGATCCAAACATACAATATATGTAAGCAAATTAGAGGAACCAACCTTATTTCCTAGATAGCCCATGATGCCTCTACCAACGCAAGACACCTTTAAATTACTAACATGCTTGTAAAGATCCGCACGTACCCACACGCACAAGAAGATACCCACCATTTGTTTGCTTGCTGCTAGGCAATAATTGTGTTGTCGTTCACCTGGGCTACATTGCCCTCTGCTATTATAAGGTGATGTAGGGAAACTTTCTCTGCTGGAGCTTGTGTTAGAGTTCAAGGCTTGACTAATAAGGTTCAACCACTTCGATGCTGGGCCACTGTCCTCTGGCCCAAGCACGTTCCCTGCGTTTAGAGGTATAATTTCTTGGAACCTAAGGTGCAAAATGCAATAAAAACAAAAGTTAATATTTTATTATTTTACCCTCAAATATTTATTTTCACATGGCCATTATTTCAATTCCCTAGAATGATCAGGGGCAAAATTGTCAAGCCAGCTTGGCCATGATTTGTAAATGAGGTCCAAAAGCTAAAATGCAAATGCCCGTTATAATGAACTGTGAACATGTTTGGGTTGCGTGACTGGCGTTCGCTGGGGTTCACCCAGCGAAGCCAAAGAAAAGCACGTACTAAAACAACAACTTAACAAGCGTTGACTACCTTAGTTCAAGGTTTCTTGTACCAGCCCAAAACTAAAGTGATGGTAGCAGTAAAAGGTACACAAATAAGGATTTAGTTTATTTAAAGGGAGAAAATTGTTTTTAAAGAGTAAAATAAATAATCATAACAATCGATAATTAAAATTTAAATGATTACAAAATTTATTGTATATATAATTATAAAATTAATTGTTAAAATTTTAATTCATGACTATGAATATGTTTGAATTACTATAAAATATGTAACTAAGATTATTTTAAACACATATTTCAATTGCATTAAATGAAAATAATATTTTCTTACTTTTATTATTAGTTTTGCATTAAGTAATGCTGTGAAACAAACACACTCTACCATTTTTTAATTTACCCTTTAAAATTAAAAAGCAGTGCTCTCAGAACTCGAGAATGGAGAAAAAGATTGGAGAAACAACACGAGGGGAAAGGCACAACTGCACAAGGTAAAAATTGCCGTTACTTTTTTGCCTATAATTTTCTCTTTTGAGTTATATAGACTCTATAAGCTCTGGCCTCAGGGGTTCAGAGACTTTGGGTCACCATAGCCAATAATAATAAAAGAATTGCAGTTGTGAAAACTGACAGCGTAATTATGAGTACAGAGTCTGTACTCGTTGAAATTCAAAACGCTTCCTTGAAGTTAGAAATAAATACAACTCCGCACATGAAACAAGAAACACACAACACATGGACACAATTTGTATAAATTCGAAACTGGTATTGGTAATAACAAGGAGGAATAAGATAAGATTATAGTAATAAAATAATATACCCAATGACATAGATATCAGCTGGTGAAGGCAACATCAACCAATCCCTCAAGTTCAATCCCTCGTTCGGTGACTTTCCTCCAACATTCCACGTCCCCACGAACATCCTACAAACCACGCCCTCCGTCATCTTTCCAAGCAAACAAAATTCTATAACCAAAATTTTACTAGAACAATATTTTTATCATAAGCAAGTCATAACACATACTTCAAATCGGGCATGATGGATATGTTTACCTAAAGTTGAGCGTGTCAATGTCATTGACAGGTGGCGCCTCCATCCCTGATGCCGAATGTTTCAATTCATTTGTGGAGTCCATCAGCCACCCCTCTTTGAAAATAAATCCCAATAACCAAAAATCAATACTAAAGCTGCCCGAATAATTATTATATAAATAAATAATCAGTAGCTTATACTTTTTTTCCCAAAACAAAAGACCCTATACTTTGCAATTGCAGGTTCAATCATAGGCCATATTGAATTCCAGAAAATTAGCTACACACGTGGAGATTCAATGGAAACGTTCCAGATGGGACCCAAGGACCCCGGTAACAAATTTCACGTACCCTCAATCAAAGTCATTTCCTTTTGTTCCATCACCATGTCTAATCACACTGCACTAATCCATCATACCCATGTACCACCAATCTGTCCCTCAAATTACCCGAGAAATACACGCTTTCACCCCAAAAAAGCAAATCAAAACTCTAGGAAAAAATTAATAGAAGAAAACCGAATTTTACCTGATAAAGAGTAATCTGAGTGAAAGTTATCGTCGCTCTTCTTTATATTGAGCCACTTTCTTACATTAAATTTTGGCCATGAAGACTGTACCCCGAAAATGGAAAAAAAATAAATAGAAGGGAAATTGGGATCAGAGAGAAAATAAAGAACGTATATGGCCAAAAGTGGAAGATAGCGAGGACATTTATGTACATACCTTTGATATCTTCTTCTTCAACTCTGTTCTCATTGCTCTGCTCCAACTGAACCAAATAAGACAACAACAAATGATCAAAAACAACAAAATGGCATGGGAAGGCTAGTACTTGAGGTTTAATAGAAAAAACGGAGATTATCAAAATCCATGTGGGGATTTTTTATAATTGAAGTTAGAAATTTCGTTAAGTCATCAAGGAAAAAAAAAACAACAAAATGGGTCTAGACACTAGATATTTTTTTCCTTTCTTGTACGAGAAAACTAAGTTTATTGTTTGAAATGTTAATAAACTAGTTTTGAATAGTTTTCAACGGCAATATTTAAGACCCAGTTGCAGGGGAAACGGAGACAGCTTCTGAGTACTTAAAATATTAAAAAAAAAAAAGAAGAGGGAAACGGTAATTGGGCTCATAGAATGATAGAATATACCAACAGAGAAAGAAAGAAACAAATTGAAAAAAAGGCTAGGTGCATCTTCCTCTTCTGTTCTGAGGAATATCCTTTTACAAGCTCCAGTTTTGCGCTTTACAGAAAAGAAAAACAGTGTGCGGATGAACCAAAAATCTGCACACAAACTGGTGTGTGATCACATTCAATGTTCGTTCAAAAAGCGAAAGTTTGTGACTTTTTTCAAGGCAAAATCTGCACACAAACTGGGGTTGTCTACATCCAAAACTAGAAGATTGAAAAAGAAATGGCGTGTGTAAATGGATGGAAACACATCAATCTAACTGGACCCGGAATCAGGGTGGTGAAAACGAAACGAGGGACACCAAATACGAAGGCTTTTCGAAAACGCGGAAAGAACAAAAAACAAAACAGAAAAAGCATAGCAGAGATAGAAGCAGGACAAGAGCATAGAACAAAAGAGAAAGTGGAACGCGATAGAGAAGTGGGTCAACGGCATTGGCTATTGTAGACTAGTATGTGACGGTTACAAGAGATAATTAGCAAGTAACATATGAAACACAAAGGATGAATTCGTGTGTTTGGATACACGTTTTGGATGTGGAAAACCACATCCAAATGATTAAAAACGTGGAAGCAACACTGTATAGCTTCACAGGAGACGTGAAAATTCACGTAAAAAATGCATATGCAAACACGCTGGAAAGCACTTACGAGAATTGACAAATATGGGGGTGTGGTGTGGGGTTTCGGTCTCAGTGAAAATGATTCGGAAGTAGAGAGAATGAATATGAAGGAGACTGTTTATAGTCCCGGGTTTTGTGCTCCTTAGTTCTTCCCCCTTTCGTTAATGATGTGAATAGAGGTAACAACACATAAAGGGTGTAATATATCACACACCCTACTAAGTTGTAGCTTCCAGTTTGTTTTCGTTTATTGGTTTGTAGGGAAGGAAAGGTGGGAACTGGGAAAGAAATGCAGATGAATAAATCATCTTTTGTTTTGGAGGCTTTTCTCGGAAAGGGCTTGTTTGTCTTTTGAAAAACAAGATAAATATTTTTTTTATATAATTAAAATTTATAATAAATATATATGTTAAATTATATGTTTATTCATTACTTTTTAGATGTTTCTTAGTTTTTTAAAAAAAATTATTTTAATTATTAACTTTTAAATTTAAGTAATTTTGATCACTTTGTTACTTATCAAGTGATCTCGTGGTAATTGGTATTTCATAGTTTGTTATAGTCAATTTTTATATTTTTAGTACGTTTTACTTTATTTTTTTATATTTTAAATTTTTGTTTTATACTTTAAGCTTTAAAAAGGAGTTGATTTTGTTATTATGTTAATTTCATATTAATATTTTATATTTTAAAATAATTAATTCAAACATTGTGATAATTTTTAATTATTATTATAATAATTTTAATTTATAAAAAAATATCATATAAAGAACTCATATTTGTGAAAACACACTATGAATAGAGGATGAATACATCAATAATATTTTTATCAAAAGAGTCAAAATAAATGGATAAAATATGTTATAAGTATATATAATTTTTATAAAAATTGGCATTAATATTTGTATTTTAACTTTGATCAATTTAGTCTCTAAATTTTAGAAAAATAATAATTTTTATTCTTATCACAAATGATTTTCATCATGAGAAAGGATAAAAATTACTATTTTATGTAAATATTAGGAACTAAATTGATCAAAGTTGAGATTTGAGAATTAAAACCAAGTTTTACCAAAAATACAAGGATTGAAATTGATTTTTATTTAAATAAATATTATCTTTGCATGTAATGCAAATGCAAGTAATCTGTTATAAACAACTTTTTAAGCCTTAACCTAACATGTTTAGAAGTTTTGTATAACTCAAAATTTGTTTAATTAGCTTGTTTTATAAAAAATCTCTAAGCACGCCAATAAGCTTATAAACCTAAGTAGGTTAACATTTAATGGTTTGTAAAAACTAATATTAATAATAGAATTTTTTTTAAGATAAAATATTACTAGTATTAATAATTATATATTATTAAATTATAAATATTATAATATTATATATTATTATATAAATAGGTTAACCTATCATCCTTAATAGGCTTTCTTAATGTATAAAGTATGGACTTTTTAATTAAAAAGGCCTTTTAAAAACCCTAAGCTATGCCTTTTTAATAAGAAAACCAGGCTAGGTTAGCCCTTTGGCAAACTAAGGCAGGGGTCCTTGACATGCAATCTTATTTATTTTCACCCTTATCCACAACAAAATAAATAAAGAATATGTGCTACTTCTAATGAGTAAATTTATAAGCATAGCATGATTATTACATTGATGTAAACAAAATAAAATTAATTTAGGTATAATAAAGTGGCATTAAGAATTTAGGTTGAATGGAAAAATAGGAAGGAAATGAAGTAGAAAATAAGTGAAAATAACCTTGGTGGTGAAGTTGAAAAGGAAAGATAGGTAAAAGATTATGGTTGGAAGTGCATTTTCTAGAGGAGTGTTTGGAGGTGTTAAGAAAGAGAAAACCCATTTTGAGGGTGTGACTAATCATATTGGAGTTGGAGGGGACTAATTGGAGAAGTTTCTTAAATGAGAGATTGAGGGAAAAAGAAAAAGAAAATGTCAAATAAGGAAAGGAACACATCCAAGAAATGCTTTACCTTGCTTAGGTTCTATCCTTTAGGGTTTTGTGATGGACACAAACACTTTGGCATTGATGGTAACATTGTGGATAATGTATTATGGAGGACAATAAAATCCGTAGCAATAATGTTTATTATGTATATTCTCTCTCACTATGCTAAATCCCTCTTATTGTCTCTTTCCGTTCATCTTTTTCTCACTTCAAAACGTTGATTTCAAAAGGAATCTTGCAACACCATGTCTTTTCTACTTCTACAAAATCAAATGATTCATTGTGTGAAGTTTTAGGTTTTGTAGATTTCTTGGCAATTTTTCACACATTAGTAAGCTTTGAAACCTTTTCCAACATTTGATGTTGATTTGACCTTTCTCTTTCATTCTTTGCATTTTGTGATGAAGGCTTGTACATCAAAGACCAACCATGATAAAAACCTTGCATATGTTTTGCTTTATCTACATTGCACCCTGTTTTGCATTTTCTAATTTTTTAACCCTCTTCTTTTATATAAAATTTTATGAAAAATTAATTGGACATTTGGTTTGTGAAAATATTTTTTGTTTTCATTTTTTGAAAATAATTTTCATTTTCAATTTGCTAAAATTTAAAAAAAATTGTTTGGTTTTACGTCTTGTTTTAATTTTCAATTTCTTGTTTGACTTAATATAAATTTTTATGAATTTGATGACAAAAATCATTAATAAGTTTTGAGGGAGTGATGGTTTGATGGTGGCTTAGTAATAGTGATGTGAGGCTTTAATGATTGTTTGTGATGCAAATACTCAAAGAAAAAAAAAAGAAAATGAAAACAAAATTTTTATTTTAATTTTTTGGCTTATTTTTTAAATAGTCTTCAACCAAATATCTTTAGAAATATCTTTGAAGAAAATTTGACTTTGAGATATGAAAATGAAGGTTGATTAGTTGTTTATAATTTTAAGAAATTTAATAAAAAATATTTTAACAGTTAAAAAGTGTCACTATCTTTAAATTAATTATTTTAAATATAAAACATTAATAATGTATGATTTAAATTGACAAAAGGAATTAAAATGATATTTTAGTCTAGATTTTATAAAAATGGCTACATCATCCACTTTAATATAATCCGTTCATTGTTTTTAATAAGTACATCTATATTGAGTTAAATAATAAAACTTATGAGTTTGTCAATAAAATAAAAAGTAAAAATATATTTATTTTTTATTTAATTTGTAGTGTTACATAACTTTAAAATATTAAAATTGAAAGTAAAATTAAATTTATTTTCTTTAAAAATAAAATTCATCTATACATTGCACATGTTAAAATAACAATTAAGAAATAAACTTAAAAGAGACAAAAATAAACAAAAATAAATCTACTTCTATGATATAAATTTGAATCTTGATTTTTTATGAAAGTATTTTTAGGAAGTGTTCTTTAGTGATAGTTTATTGAATGGATATTCCTATTCTAATTAATTCACATGTCATATCCTAATCTTGCATATTAAATATTTAGTTTTTTTTTAATATTTATTTCTTTCAAATATATCTTTTAATCCTTATTTTAAATTTAATTTTCTTCAACAACCATTCCAAAAACAAAAATTCAACCATTTCAAACCACTTTTCATCACTCTCTCTGTTTTTTTTTATCTTAATTCATATACTTAATTTTATTAATATCTTATCACTTTCAATATATCATATTCATCTTTATCTCAAAATTAAATTTTGGCTTAATTGAGTTTTTGATTAATCAAATATCATACTTGTGTGATTTTAATTTCTTATATTTTAATTGTGTCATAAAATTCTTCAGGTATTTTAAATATATAATTTTAATCCATTATATTTTAATTGTATAATTTTAATCTCTTAATTATTGTAATCATGTGAGGACTAAAATCACATGATTGTGAAACCTGATAACTAAAATCATTTAATTAAAATTTGAGAGACTAAAATTATACATTTATAATATTTGAAAGATTTAATTGGTACAATTGAAACTTTAGAAAATAAAATTGCATAATTGTTACACTTTAAGGATGACATCAAACCAGTTAAAAAAATATTTATAAATATAATTTATCAAACTCTTTTATGATTGTTATTAGCCATCGGTTAACTTTGTTATTTGAAAGTAAAGTATAAATTAAAATAAAAAATATCTTATTTTATAAGAATAAAAAATTATTTAACTCTTAAAAATATTGCCAATAATTAGAAAATAAATTTATATGAAAATATAAATTATTTATCCTAAATCTAAAATATAATTTATGTTTAAAAATATTTATTTATTATAAATTTTAATTATATAAAAATGGACATTTATGCTTTATATTGCTAAAGCTAGTACTAATATTTTCAATCTGGTCTAGAGGAGCTTTTTAGGGCCTCGAGTCAAAGACGGTGTTCCATACTCTTATTAGGCATAAACCCGCACATCAAAAGTCGTTGCCAAAACCCCCTTTTTCATCATCTTCAGCACCAATAGCCACTAAAACGTCGCCAGATTGGGATGCTTGACCACATCAAACAGGTTCACTTCATTAATTCAACTGTTTGGCAGCAACGTGAATTTGAGAAGGGAAAAGGGAAGTATTTTGGATATTGATAATAATAAGGTTTATATCCTTTTATTAAAAAGGATGTTTAGATAATAATAAAAAAAAAAAAAAGAAGAAGGGAGGTGTAAAATTGCTAGAGTCTGGGCTGCACAGTAATTAATTTCCTGATTATCTATAATGAAAATGCTTGAGAAATCAAAATTAAGAGTCCTGTTTTCTTTTTTATTGGTGACCATTTTCCATTCTTCCGGAGCTGAAAATAGAAATACATAGTAAAATTGGTTTAGAAATACATAATAAACCCTAAACCCCGTACTGAAAGTGGCTCTTCTAAATCTCTAATTGAGTCAAGGATCAGCGAACGTAAATATTCTCCATTCTGATCACAGTAGTGTGATTAGCTTACTCACTTACACTATTGTCTCCATGCAATGAGGACTATCATGAATAGCTTGCTAAGTCCTCTCATCCTTAAAATGTTTGTTATATAGAAGATGAAATTTTATACTTTGTTAAACTGTTGAAGTTTTCAAGTTTGGATTATTTTGGCTTACTGCACCATCCAAATTCCAAAGGCTTCTTTGGGAGATCCATATTGGATGTTGGAGAAATTTTTCTATGAACGTTTTAAACAAAGAAAACATGGTTAAACATCATTTTCTTTATAATTTTGCATTAGGTTGAGAATTTTATTAAGTTTTATTATAAATTTATTTTTAAAATATTTTTTTTAATAGTTATACGCTGATATTATAAACAAAATTTATATTATTATTCAATTATAAATTAATATTAATATTATTTTTAAAATTATTGTTATAAAAATTAATAAACTTATTATATATAATAATTTATAATTAGATAATAATATAAAATTATTTTATATTATCAGTGTATACTTTTTTTTAATTTTTTACT